>BQNB010033809.1:0-52033 GCA_026074375.1 Tanacetum coccineum
GTACTTTGACTTTCTACTTAGCAGTACTTTGACTTTCTACTTAGCAGTACTTTGACCTTTTGTCTTGTATGTCCCAACAAAAATGACTTGTAAAGATTATTACCGAGTTTATACTTCATAAAATTCCCTATATCACAAATTCGATTGAACCGAATTTGTGAACTTAACAAACTCGATAAAACCGAGTTTAATACCGAATTCCTAATAAACGATTTTTGATAGAACCAAAAGATCGAATATATCTATTACACTGATATTTCGTACTGAAATTGCTAAATTTACAAGAAAAAGTCTTCCGAAACTCAAAACCACTCTACCGAGAATGCAAAGCTTCAACCGAAAATCAAAACCACACTTTCAAGAATGAAATGAACACTTCCGAGAACACAATAACGTCCAAAAACTCGAAATCACAGCCAAAATCAATCTCGAAACCTCAATAGCACCAACCGAATTCGGAAACCATCACTTCTTGATTCTCGATCGAACAAAATCACGCACAAATCAAGCACTCTACTTCTCTATTGGCGATTGATACCACTTGATAGGTCACATGAATCTTGAATCAATCATATCAACATGTAAGATTAGAGAGAATGAGGGCAAGTAAAGGGAAAATTCAAATCTTATTATGGAGGGAAAATGAGAGTTAATTACAAGGGCATCACCATCTAATGAAGATTAAAGGGCTATTTATAGGCAATGAGAGGGATGCTTCCCTTCCTTATTTTCCTAACTTGTCAATATTAGTCCTTGGACTTTGGTTATTATGTTATTTCTTACTTAAAGCATAATAAACCTTATTACAAGCTATATTAAACTAAACAAAATAAAGTCTAATAACAAAATATAATAAAACCACATAATCGACACTTTTCCATAAACCTAACAGCATGTATTGTTGATTTCTTTATCTACATAACATATATATGTTTGTGGAACTTGATCAGGTTAAACAAGAATAACATTTGTTAATTAAACAAGATTATTGGTCTTATTTTATTTTCCTTAACAAGCAACCCGATAACCCGATAGACCCAACCCGATAACCCGCAACCCGATAGACCCAAACCCGATAAACCTAATTTCTTATAGGGTCGGGTTGCGGGTTAATTTTTGTTTTTCTAAAACCCGATAGACCCGACCCGATAAGCTTTAAACCCGATCCGATAACCCGATTGACACCCCTACCTATAATGAACTATGCAAGGTTCATGATCAAATAAAGAAACATATAAATTCTAGTTTGATTAAGAGCATCTACAATGTACAAAATTTAAAAGACTTTTTGCATTTATTGAATCTCTTTTTCATTAATGTTTGAATATTAAAAAGTCATGTGAAATGTTGCCTCCAATGCTAACAAGCTTTTACAAAATATTTTGTATATATAAAACAACTACATTAATTCATGTGGTGGGAGTGCAAAAGCTTTTAGCAATAACTCGGTAGACGCCAAGTATTTCACAAAAATCTTTTGTAAAAGCTTTGATCACAATGGCAAAAAGCTTTTCAAAAGACTTAGTAAAATAGTAAAAAGTCATGAAAAGCTTTGCTAGTGTAGTTGCTCTAAATAACAACTATCTCACATTATATATAGAGTTTTTGTTAACGATAACTCTAAACGATGTGGATATGGTTAAACAAATGATTTTTACTACAGTAAAATACTACCTGAGAATGATTATTATTGAGTGATAATCACGAAAAAGTGAAGATAATTTCAAAAATAATAGATATGCAATAACAACTTGATTGTGATATATTCTTAGAGTAGATTGTAATAAAACATACATTCTTAATAACCACAACTTTTAAGGTTGTTACTTGTATTAAAAATTTATGTAGACTAAAAATTGAATCCTCAACTATTTACTTGTATTAGACAAGCCATTTAGGGCTTGTTTCTTTTTTATATGAATTAAGTGGTTTATGTTAGAATGTCTTATTTAGTCTTTTAATGGGTGGAGAGAGGTTTTGATGTGTGTATGAAATAAGATGAATTAAAGTGTTTGGGCCTACCACTCACCTAATAAGAGGGATTAGTGAAAAAAATAAACACCCCCTTAGTCAGAAAAGAACAAAGTAACTTTTAGTTAATTTATATACTAGGCTCGAGAACAAACAAAATAAACACTATATCTATTTCATACTTAAACTCGAGAATATAATTTTGTAAATCTGTAACTTCAGTTAGATAGCTATGCACACCTTGAACTCACAACGATATGGTTAAAGAATTAGTTACGCAACTTAAATTAATATTAGGACACAAACCATTGGCCAAAGAAATATTATAATTTAAGTTTGAGTGTTTCTATTCCACTTAGTGAGCCAAAACTCTTTAGAGATCCACAAAAATAATCTTTCTCAATTAAGTGGCTTAGTGTAGTAATTTCTTTAAACCATTTTTTTAACAGCGGATTTATTGGAAGCTAGCAACATGCTAAAAAAGAATTACAAGCAGAGAGTAAAAGGATTTTTGATTCAAGTAACCTAATTTAGTTTAGAATTACAACGATTAAAACACCAATTAAAAGAAATTTGAACCAAGTCATCAAAAAGAAGCTTCTTACGCGGATTCGTAGCACCAAAAGCAATTGATTCCTGAAACGCCAAATTAACCATCTGATGAAATCAAATAATGTCTATTTTGTAGCATCATTTATCCCATGTAATTAACCCATTTTGTATAATTATTGCAAATAATTGTTACTTAATCGTTTATATTTGAGAATTGAAGTAATTATGGAGTACTTGGTGAATATTAGCAAAAGGCGAGCATTCTGGAGCTTAAACAAAGATATTTTGAAGATTACTATTCTGACAACCAATACGCCGTATCCATCAAGGAAGATACGGCGTATCCGTGCCTGCACTCACCAAAGACCACAAAGGAAACAAGTTCAATACGCCGTATCCAGTGAAGACCAATACGCCGTATTGGAGATATAGTATGTGAATATTCTGGAAGATATCAAACGTGATCCCTACTCCAAGAAACCCCAATACGCCGTATCTAATACATTGGATACGCCATATCGACACCGACTCCAGACCCTATAGTTTTAAGTGTGCTAAATCATATTCTCGATACCTAAAACACAAAAGTCGATTTTCAGAGAAGAAAAATAGCAGAAGAGGTCTTGCAACGCATTCCAATCCATAGATACAACGTGAATTTCTGATACTGTTGTCAATCGTTCAGTTTTTGGTTTTTATCATTCCGTTAAACTCGGTTAGTTTTACCCTTGGCTTAAACACTAATTTACTCTTTGTTCTTTAATTATGATGTTTTTTGAAGGCTAATACCTTGGGTATTGCCATTATTATAAGATTTGAAGGTTTGTTTTGTTTTTATCGTGTTTTCTTTAAATTGATACATTGTATGTTGTTTATGTTTATCTTTTTACTTGTTTACGTAATTTTGTATCAGACCTATATTTCAAATAGGATCTAGTGATGCGGGAACCAAGTAATATAGATGCGGGGATAGCTCTTATTATAGTAATTTATTTCATCTAGAATCATAGGATCATAAATATTGTCCTTCTAAAATTCGTAGTACGTTGCTATGTGATAACGCTTTCATTATATGGAGTAACTAGTTAATCGGATATTGTCTTTGGTTTTTGTAAACATGTTAACCTTGTAGGTGATCTAGATAATTCAACAAAATATTGTTCATAGATTCCATTGGTAGTTGGACAACCGTGGACTTCTAAAAGTTTAATACATTGCATTTAGGCTGTAAATGCGGTAATGGCTCTCCCTTGTGCTTGGGTTTTATCAAGTTCACCATTGCTTTAATCCCTTACGATTAAGGTTTTCAGCAAAGTAGGCCTTGGCTAGTTCTCTCATACGGACGCGTGATTTTTGGTGAGAATTTTGGGGGCTCAGGGCCTTAGGATGAGTACCGTCTAAGTCTAAGAATGATTGCCCTACTTCGAGAATAAGTAATCTTGCATGATTTAAACTAACCAACTTTAAATCGGATTAATATGAGTCTAATACAATTTTTCTGATCAAAAGGCTTCGGACCACTACGCTCTTTTATCTTCTGTTTAATTTGAATTGCAGTGGCGTTAAAGTGTCTTGTATTGATTTGTAGTCTTGTTAGAATTAGGGATTAGAAACTAACATTAGGAATTAGCATAGAGTTTGACTTAGGATTAGAATTAACTTAGATTAGATAACCAAAATATAAAAATAAATTAGAGATTTAACCTCCCGCTTCAAGTGTTGACACCTACTTACCATAAAATTCTATCACCGATTCGGGTTCACATGCCCGTTAAAGTGTTGTTTTTGGTTAAGTCGGCAAAATATAAATTTAAAACTTGAATCATAAAAATATACACCACACAACGACACATCAAGTTTTTTGGCGCCGCTGCCAGGGAGTGAAAATTAATCTTGATATTTATTTTATGTTTTGATTTTTAACATTAGATCTAATCCTTAGGATCAGTGTAGTTTATATTCCTGCTTGTTTGCTTATTCTGTTTGTGTGATACGACGTATTCAGTTCACTGAATACGACGTATTGATTATTTAATATTTTTTCTAGTAAGATTGTTGCAGGATGGACGATCCAAACATTACTATGGAAGAATACATCAGGCTCGAGGAAGAAAAAGCTCGAAAACGCGGAAAAGTGTTTAACTGGGAAACTGTTAAGTATGGTAAAATCTGGTATGATGAAGACATTCACGACCTCAGATCCGTTGAAACTGAATTCCCAGCTATAGCCTTTAATTACGAGGTATCATCTGAAAAAACACTTTCTTGTGAACCCACGGTAAGTTCTCTTAACGATGAAATTGACTTTAGAATTTTGTTTGACGACTTTGACGATAAAGATTACACGGTAATTTTTGACAAAAACTCATTTTCTTATAAGATAATTTCTACCAATGATTTGAAAACGGATTCTGAAAATGATAATGAAAAAGTCAATTTGCCTTCACTTCCATCACCTGAGCCTACGATCAGTTAATTTGATGATTTAGATTTCTTTAAAAATTTTGAGAATGAATTTTTAGCCATTGTTTATAATGATGTTCAAACGTCTAAATCAAATTTATTAACTGAACCGATTTTAAGCCCTCAACATACCGATGAATTTGATTTAAATGATAAAACATCATTGTATGAATATGATGAAGAGGAACAAAATGTTTTGTACTTTAATGATCTATTCCCCTTCAACATTATTCATTCCGATGATTTAAAGACGAAAAAAGACAATGATGATAATGAGATCGAAAAAATATAGTCTTCGGAGGGTAATGAAATTACACAAGGGTCAATTATGCTTTTTGAAATAAGTCACGATAAAATCACTAAAACTTTTAGAACGGGAAGTTTTGTCATGAACTTAAAAGTAAATATCGTGATTTCTGTAGGAGTATGCTCGTGTCATAATAAATAATTATATGGCTAGACACATGTGAACCTATGGGGTCACACACATATACACTGAGGTACCATTTTATATATCGTGTTTATTGTATTTATAGTATATAAATAACCTACGTAACTCGGGATCAATATTGGGCTTCTAATAAATAAGTAGTGTACTTAATTTATTGGACTTGAAAAGTTTAAGAAATCCCACTAACACCCTATAAGGGTGGCCGACCATATGGAGTAAAAAGGGGATGAGATCAAGCTATTTTTGGTTAATAAATTAGTGATAACATCTCATTTATTTTGTTTGATTTTGATTGACAAAATTAAGAGATATCCTCTCCTCTTTTCTCTCTATATAATACGGTACACAAACACATACAAGATAAGTGTTTTTGTTTTCTTGATCCAACTTGTGTATCTTGTTCATTCAAAGGTGTTTTACAAAGCTACGGGGTTAAGACTAGCATCTATTTGGTATACAAGGAAGTGTAGTGTGGCTACATCATAGAGGTGATCTCCATTGATCACTTGGTTTCATTGGAAGTGTTGTGTTAAGCTGAAGGTCACCATTTGATTCTATCGATCACGCTACAAAGGTATCACTTTTCTTGTTTTAACTTTGATTGATCATATGACTCTATGGATCCGTTGATAGGTGTTTGTTCCGCTGTGTTTAATATTTGTTTATATAATAATCATTTGATTCAACACTTATAGTGGTATCAGAGCCATCATATGATGTCATATGATCATCTTGTATGCGTAAAAATGGCTAAAAACGCGTGTTTTTTGATGGATTCAAAAGGAAGATTTTAAAACAGCCCTTAGGGCCTATTTTTTGAAAATAATTCAACCCAAATAGGGTCTTATGATATGGTATTTTTGATCCCATAGCCATTTGTTATGCATACTTTAATTGGTTTTGTTATCGGGTACGTGTAAAATGACCTAAATCGCGCGTTTTGGAACGATTCTTGAATCGGTTTTAAATCAGCCCCTTGGGCATTAATTTCTAAATTAATATTTTTGTTATAAGGTCATTAATATAGTACTAAGTTATCCTTAAGCCATTGGTTACACGTACCAATCGGGGTTTTAATTCTAGTTAATTTATTTCTTCGATTCGTTGGCTAAACAATTTATTTCTTGTTAATTATTTTGTTTCCATGGCAAATACATGCATGTTTGGCCATGGAGTTAGCCAACACCTTGTTAATACATGATATTATGGTATTATTATGTTTTGTATGCAAAGCCGATGAAAACCATGACCACTTGTGACTTATTTCGCTTGATATTGCATTTAATTTCAGTTTTGGGTTTTGCCATTATTTCGGCTTCTTTTTGTATGGTTTTAATTTTCATTGTAGCCATTGTTTGGGCATTTTACAGTAGTTAGATGATAGGATAAATTTATTCAATTATCAAATTATTGTAACCGTTGTTTGGATTCGAATGGCGCAAGAGTTAAAGGCATAAAGTCAAATTCGAAGCTGCTAGTGTGACTTCCACTAAAAATGGATTTCTCGGAGTTTTATAAAGAGTTAGAGGCTGAATTTTTGGAAGCAAGTAAAAAACTCATGGGGTTACAACTTCTTCAACTGAAGCTCAGATTGGGGAAGACTCCTTCTAGGAGTTTTAGGCCCGTCAAGTCAGCTAAAATTTTATGGCAGTTTTGGACATCATATTCATTAAGGGTTTCACTTGCTCAAGATGGTTCTTGGAGCAAGTGGGAGCCCTCCTTGTGGTTGTGTGGTTAACCCTTAGTTGACTTCTTGGTTCTCGTGATGGCTCACGATACCAAGCATAGGTTTTTCATCGGTTGAGGCTTTGCATACTTATGGTTGTGTTTGTTTGTTTGCTTTTATATATGCTTGGAATGTATATAACTTGCAAATGTTTTTATAAAACTAAAAAATAAAACACAAACTAATTTTAGAAACTAAATCTTTGATTTAGTTTAAAGTTTAAATATGATTTGAAACTAAACACTTGTTTTTATATAAATAACACTAAATAAATGTTATGATTGTTATTTAATTTATGTATTGTTCAAACTAATATTTATTCCACCTAGGTTATATATATTAGTCATGAAAATGAACAACTTGACACACATAAAAACAAGTATTAGACTTAAGTTAAAAATAGTTTTTTTAACTTGTGCTACGAAGGATGAATGCATGCTTCCTCGTACACACTTTTGATCATGTATTTATCAAAACTTATACCCGTCACAAATTTAAGTCATGTCGTCCAATTGGTTGAGATCACTTGCAATTACCTTTTGCTCTGCGTGAGACGTAGGTGAATTGTAACCCAAGGTGATTATTCTCTATGCGTGAGACCTAGACATATTCTCACATGTTCTCGCATTGGATGACTTAATCGAGTTAAGCAGGTGAGACCTTGGCTCGAGGCAAGGATGGGACTAAACATGCCAGCTTGACATTGTTTCTCCGGTTACAAATGTCATGAGTCCCATATGGTCTAAGAATTGCACAGGTTTTTGCAATTGGTGAACGTCACCTACCTATTGAATCTATCATTGCTAGCAGATCAACTGATGTGATGGTGGAACCTCAATGAGGATCTTAGCCTTTCGTAAAATTAATTGTTTTATATTATAAACAAGGGTAGTTAATTTTAAAAGGATAATTATCGAAAATACTAATATGAACTTTGTAATTTCTATTAATGACATTTATGCAACACAAACCGTAAACAAAAGTTTGTTTCCTTTCCTTGTTAGAGGAAGCCAAACTAAGTCTTCTTTCCTTGTAAGAAAAAGACCTATTCCTATCCTTTCTACTTGTATGAGAAAGCTATAATAGGAACACTTGAATTTTCCAATCCTAATCAAAACTCAAAGCATACTTACTCGAGAAATCGTTTTGTCTTGTAAAAAGTCTAACGCTTAAGTACGGTTGCACATCTTATTTGGATGACTAGAGAACATGTATTCTATAGCCACCAAAATGATACATCTTGAAGCGTCAAGACATGGTATGAGTTTTAAAAATTAGAAATGGAAATCTCAATAAATCGCGAAAGAGAAAAGGAAATTGATAGCATGTTTTCTAGTAGTTTTCCTTAACTTGATATTTTTCCTAAGATTCTACACACCCTTGAGGTAATGTAAAAGAAGGAATTACATGCAAAACTTTCAAGTTAAAGAATGGCATTGATGGCTAGTCCATCATATATATAGTAGAACTTGACGCACTTCCTTGAATATCTAAGTACATGTTTACTAGTCCGTGAGGCTCACATTAGAGATAATGTGCTGATATTCAAAGAGTATAAAAGTAAATAAATTGCTACTTGCACTTCATTGGTATAGACACACATTTAATGTTGTCTTATCCAGTGGGAGCAATGCATTTTACTACTGATATAGACGCACATGTAATGTTGTCTAAATTCAGTGGGAGCTATGAGCTTATCACCTTGTAAGTGACCCATTTTATTTCTAGCTGGTCTTGAAATAATACATTACTTTTCACATACGAAGCATCATAGTTTTATAAGAATCATAACATATCATTCTATTAGATAACTTGTCGCTTTTCTGACGTCTCTGCCTAAAATGTTATCTATACAATGTTTATGCATGATTGCTTATTAAACAATAAAGTTCTATATATACTTATAATGCAAATGAGATTTTAGTTTTGACTAAAATCATATCATATCTGTGACATTGTCATATTATTTGTTGATAGAAATAATGCCTAAAAATATTATTAATATTTTTCACATCCTTACGTTTTGACAATCACAAAATATAAAAACATTCAATGTAAAATTAAATGTAAACAAGTAATTAGTAGTAAATTTTCATTTCAAAAATTATATCACTTAAAGGTATGAATAAATAAATGCTTAATGCATTTTATGATCAAAGGAAATTTTTATTCAACCTCACACTCTTATAAAATGTTGTACACATTTTTATAAACATTACAAAATATTTTCTACAATTAAAAGAAATGTTTTATTCAAAATAAACATTTGAAATTCAAATTTTCAGACTTAAAACGGCTAAAAAGTTCCAAAAAATTCTCCCTACATAAAATGACAAACTAGAGAGCGCCCAGTCTAGGGCGGCCCCCTTAAATACACGGGCAACCCCCTTATCTTTAAGGGGACCACCCACCTATTTAAGGGGACCGCCCATAGGTAGACGCTCCTCCAGAATGTCCTATAAATACTGGACTTTTCCCCTCTATTTTCTCACATTTTGCACTCATTCTTTCTGATCAAAAACAGCCCACACATCTCATTAAAATCCTTTGATCATTTAATCATAAAGCTTTTTTTCCAAGTGATCCAAGCTCAATTCCTCAAGTGCAAGAGAAGAATACTTCCATCATCAAGTGAAGAAGTATTACACCTTTGTGTGTTGTTGCAATCTTATTGCATCCATATCATAACTTGTAAATCATTTGTAAATCTTGTAAAGTTGTGTAGTTGCTAGATCTAGGTGATTGTTGTAAGTATAGTTGGATCTTGGTGATCTCTTCTAGTAGTGTTAGTTAGGTGTGATTATAGTAATGGCTTGGTGAAGTAGTGGTGTGAAGAAAACTAAGGTGTGAAGAAGTTGTGTAGTCGTGATCAAGTCGTGAAGCAAAGTTGTGTAGTGAAGTTGTGGTAGATTGGTTCTAGCTAAGATTAGAACTCAACATCTAGCTTAGTGTCGGAAATCAAGATAAGCGAAAGTTGTGTAATGTTTTCTCCGCCATAAGGGAGCTTGTTGACATAGTGAAGAAAATCTCGAGTTAGGTACTCAAGGAGTGGAGTAGGGCGAAGAGGTGCTTCGTTGCTGAACCACTATAGGCGAAGAGGTGCTTCGTTGCCAAACCACTATAAATCCTCGCGTTGTGGTTTGATTGTTCTTACTCTTATCTCTTGTCTTACATTATTCTTCCATACTATCCTATTAATTGTTTAGATAAGTATATTGATCATATTGTGCAAGTGTTGAATTCACATAAAGTCGAATCTAGAATTTTTAGAAACACTTTAAAACCTTAAATTAAAAAGCGGTAAACTATTCAACCCCCCTTCTAGTTTACCACAATTGGTATCAAGAGGCACGTCAAACAAGATTTTTAAAATAAATTGTATTTTAAAACTTGAACCGATTTATGGAATCGGAAAAATATTTAGAAGGGAAATCTATGCAAAGACCACCACTATTTGAAAGTGGTGGATTTATTTATTGGAAAAATAGATTTGAAACTTATGTGAAGTCAAAAGATCTAGATCTTTGGCATGTTATTACCAATGGTGTAACATTTCTCAATTTCAGGTCATTTTACGACTCCTATTAAATTGTCACTATTTATTTTGATCCGATACGCGTTTACTTTTAATTTTGCTTTAGAGCTAAATCGCGTAGACTAGAAATAACCATTTAATGTAAACGGCCATCAAATAAATTAAGGTCCACATCCACCAAGTAATAAATAATTATTAAGAAGATAATTATTAACTTTGCGTGTTTTATTTTTATTTGTCACGTAAAAGGGTTACGTTTCGCAATAAAATACATTTGGACATACCCCGGAAATACCTAGACTTACCTAGACTCAAACCAATACCCACTTTGAGACGTTAAAGACAAAAATTAAATCAATTTTGTGTATGTGACCCACTAAGGGCCGGTTACACACACAAACACACCTAGAAAATCTCCTAATGATGAATGCAAGATAAATCGACAACCATAGTAACTAAGTGAAAGTTATTAGACTACTATTAAAAGAACATTCTAAAAGGCCAACAAAGGACTAAAGACATGTTTATCGTTTACGGATTTTTAATAAGGAGATTAGTGTTGAGTTTATACATTAATGCTTAATTTGATGGAGATGATTCTCAATCTTAGTCATAGTAGGATTTTATTATAAATGATAATACTGCTTACTAGACATGCTTGATTGAAAGCATTATTGCACTATTTATTAAACAATAAGAATACTTCACAGTTTGGGAAACTATTAAGAAGATTGTCTTAAATAGGTGGGTTTGCTTGCTTCAAACAACCTATGTAATGTAATGTGGCGATGATAGTATTATTGTATTAGCACTTAAACGCACATACACAAAATGACAATCATCATATTATTCAAAACGTTCACTGCTTGTGAGTTTTGAAACAAGTATTCTTAAAGGTCACTCAGATGACAACTTAGTTGGTACTTTTTACAAAGTTAATGTCTTGTACCAAACATGTTTATCATGCTAGGAACATTGAACTTTGACCTGCTAGTAGTCTCATGTATATCTGTTTTTAGTATTTAGATAATGGAACGTTTAGCAGTTGTATTAAGCAATGAATTGATATACCTGGTATGATCGTCTTTATTTATACAACTGTGTTCTATATTTGCATGTTTAAATCCATGAATAATTTATTTATTCTAAATCATCTGTTGCCAGTTGATGATACGAGAGCATCATTAAATTAAGGCAAATGTGAGTGTTTTGGTCATATTCATATAGTATGAATATTAAAGGACGATACCACCAAACTCATATGTTGTTCATTGGATGAACATTAGACTGACCCAACCTACGAGCATTCACTACATGGATCGGTGTCAATACTGAATCTCGTAAGTGGTTATGTCTCTCATCCTCAGACTTGAGATGCAAGTAGGTTGTGTGTGTGTGGAATGTCAATCTTTGATATGGTTTAACGCTGACCTGTTGAAGGCTGCTATAAAGGCCATTTTCAGGAGGGATGTGATGTAACATTCCATATTTTCAGGTCATTTACGACGTCATCTATTTTACTAATTATTTTTTTTGTACGCGTTTACTTTTAATTCTTATTATATAGTAAAATCGCGTAAACTAAAAATCAACAATTAACGTAAACGGACACCAAACGAATTAAAGTTTTCGTCAAGCAAGCAATATATTATTTTTACGAAGGTAATAATAAACTTTTTATATTTTATTTTTATTGGTTGCGTAAAACGTTTACGTTTCGCAATAAAATACATTTAGGCATACCCGGAACCACCATAATTAATTTACGCTTCAACAAATGCTTATTTTTATTTTCAATGATCAAAGTTTATAAAACTTTTACCCCACTTATCAAATGGGACGCCTCATATATACAAGAAATAAGCAAGACCTATTCAATTTACAAGTATACTTTCTAAATTAAATCTACAACTTACACTTTACATTATAACATTATACTTTCATTTTTTTCAAGTATAATACTTTCTTAGCTAGCTAGATATTTCCTCCATAATTTATGAGATAATTCAACTTTAGGGATAAACATAAGACTTATAAACCATACCTAAGGTCATGTACACTCTTTACACTTAATCAAGCCATACTTCCCATACTTTCCCTAGAAATCCTCATCTTGTCTTTGACTAGTCTTCCATGTATATAAGGTCTCATACTAGTGAAATACACACACACTTCTCACTTTCAAGGTGTAAAACACAAAAATCTCTCCTTCCCCCTCCTCTTTGGCCACGGCAAACCTCAAACAACATACAAATCCTTACAAAATTTTATTTAACACATTTACATACATTCCTACAACATATCTAAGATGTCCTAAGAAGATTTGAAGGCTTGGTTAAGTCTTTACATGTGTTAAGCAAGAAAAATGGAAGATTATGGTTTAGGGTTTCAAGATCTTGCAAGCTTGGGTTTATAATCTAAACAAGGGTTTAGATTGTGTTGGTTATCATATTACATCACCATAAGGTTATCTAAAAACCCTTTATGTCTTTACATTTATCATTTTATGCATATATTTGTTCTATATGGCAAAATCACCATTAGGATGTTTTTAAACATATAAAACATATTTTTGCTTGTGATTATAATTTTGTATACTTATTCATGTGTTATGTGGTTGAATATATCATGGACTAATGGACATAATAATATGTATGACATATGATAAAAAGGGTTGTGGAAAACTTGTGGTATTTTATTAAGTTGAAAACGTATATAAAACAAGTTTATATATATGAATACCTAATTATTATTAAGGGGCTGTTTTGGTTCGAAATCCAAAGCATGGATTTTATGTTTTATAAAAATAGTACGTCTCATGACGATTCCAAAATGATAAGAAACTCGAAAAACCGATTTATAACGAAAAAGATACGACGATTTCAAGTTTACGTTAAATATATACTTTTATAAAACTATTTTTATAAAAGTTACTATTCACCACAGAAACTTATACTTTTAAAACATCAATAAATCGATAAAAACTTTTAAATTCGAAGACTGCTCGAAGAATCGCTAAAAACAAAAAAAAAAAAAAAAAAAAAAAAAAAAAAAAAAAAAAAAAAAAAAACAAAAAAAAAAAAAAAAAAAATAAAAAAAAAAAAAAAAAAAAAAAAAAAAAAAAAAAAAAAAGGGAGTTAAAAGATAGTTTCGTTTTATGAGATTTACGATAACTAAATCTATAAAAATAAATATATAACTGTTATGAACAGTAAAAATCACTATTCATCAGAAAAACTCAGATTTTGAAAATGTTATATTTTGATAACTCGTCTTAATACGAAGGCGTGGATGTAAGAAACGGACTTAAAACGAGAAAGTTACGCCAGTTTTACTAAAATATACTTATAAACGTTTTTACTTTATAAATATGATTTCACTAAAACGATTAGATGGTGATGTAGCTATATAGAATTATATGTGGTATTAGTTAATCAAAAATACTATAATCTCAGGGAGTTTCATAATGAGGCCTCTCAGTGGCGTATCGACGGTTGGTTGGATTTTCGATTTAAAGTGATCCTAGCTCATACATTACGTTACTACATGACCTCTTAATTATGATAGCCCGAACGATAGTATGATGAGCTATACGACCTATAAATAATCAAAGTGTTTAGTACTTATACGACCTATATTGTATTAGGGACGCATTTTTCTATTGTGAATACTTGTTGATTACCATTCACTCGAGGTGAGTTCATAGCCCCCTTTTTACTACGTGATTGTTTTACAAAATCTACGGGGTAAATTACATTGCTTGTTTTACTATTGGACACAAGTGTTTTTCTAAGTGTTTTCAAAGTGTTTACAAAGTGTATGCTATCTAGATTACTGCCTGAATATTATTGCTAAGTTACCTTATTGCCGTGAAGTCCCTATTTATCATGAACCGTTAATTGCTATTGTAGTAAGCGCGAGTGTTGTGGATAGATCTATCGGGACTGACAATCCCCACCTTTCCTTAGGTTACTAGTTTGATCAAGGTGCATTTAACATTGAGAGGTGTTAGGTTGTTGGCAAGCATCCTATATTCTGATTGGGGCACAAATCTAGTTAAGGCTCTGGGGTCATGAGCTTTAGGTGCAGTAATAAACGTTTGGACTACTGAATGTGTTTCAGAGTCTACTATTACTTCGATCTTGTGGTCCACCCTTATTTACCGATAAAACTATGATTTCACTCAACCGTTGTGTTGACTTTTAGGAAATGTTAATTTTTCAGGTCTAGGATAGTTATGAGATTGGAAAGGGGGTGGGGGGGGGGGGGGGGGGAAAGCGTGGCGCGATATCAATGAAGAAGGATTCTAGTGTTTTATCTTTATTCAATGCACTTTTATTATCTTTAAACAACTAAGTCATCTTTTGGGTATTATGATGCTTTGTTTAATTAAATATGTACTTAAATGTTTATTTACTCTTTTAAAAAACATATGGACCTAATGTATGAACTCTGAATCTTTGCGCATTGGCATCGAATGAAATCTTATCTTAAAACGTCCATTTAATGGTCGTTTCCTATATCTTGATTATTGTACTTTGACGTAGCACCCAATTGTTACCATTCCGCTGCTACATGTTTTTGGGAGTGTTAAGATGGTACCAGAGCCAAAGTTTTAAGGGAACTGGGTCATTTTCTACAAACCTAGTCTTTATAAACCACAAGTTTTAAAGATTTTCTTTCCTTTCATTTTTAAATTACAGAATCCTTCATCGCTATTGATTTCCACTGTAGCGCGTATTCCCTATCGTATTACTTTTCCGATGTCATTTTGCATTATATATAATATTATATATATATAATACTTGGGTTTAAATTCGATTCTCTTACGGTCTATCTTTGCATTATCAATATATCTATTTATAGCGATCAATTATATTATATTTCGACTATCCTGATTAATTTATGATTATTTATATCATTTTCCATTATTTACCATGTGCTATGACTCTGCATACTTTTACAAATTCTCAACGAATTGTGTACTTGTGTTGCCAGAATCATGCCGCTCAGGAGATTTAAGAAGAGTTTTCTATCTTCTGCGTTTTCTCATTTTTATGATATTGCCCCAGCCACTTTAAATACTAGTTATGAAATCGAATTAGCAGACAGAAAAGTTGTTAGCACCAATACCATTTTACGTAGTTGCACCTTAGTCTTGTTAAATCACGTGTTCAAAATAGACTTGTTACTAACCCGGCTAGGTAGTTTTGATGTTATCATTGGGTGGATTGGTTGGATATCACCGAGCTTATCGTTTGTTATGAGAAGTTTGTCCGTATTCCCTCCGAATGGCAAAGATTCTTGAAGTTCAAGCGAGAGGCCGGAAAGGATCTTCGTTCACTTGCATGTAATCAAGGTGATACGAATAGATAAGCTTTGATGCACATACGTGGCTTTTCCCTTCGAGACTTACTTGAGGTTTGTCCAGATGATCTTTTTGGTTTACCTCTTGTGCGAGAGATAGAATTTCGCATTGATCTGACTCAGGCCGCATCGCCAAGTTTGTTAGATCTCATTACACGTGTTTAGCCCCCCTCAGAAATGTTTTGAATTGTCGAACAACTTAAAGAACTTCATTGAGAAGGGTTTTATGTGACCAAGTAACTCACCATGGAGTGCAACCATTGATCTCTTGTCAAGAAGAAAGCGGTTCGATGAAAATGTGTTTGATACAGGGAACTAAACAAGTTGACTATATAAAGAAACTGTTACCCTCATTCATTAGATATTGATGACTTGTGGTGATCCAATTACAAGGTTGGTGTTTGTTTCTCGAAGATAGTTATACTTCGCTCGGCGATAATTATCAGTTGAGATGTCCGAGAGAAGTTTATTATAGAAAAGACCGCGTTTAGAACTCGGTCCAGGGCACTTTGAGGTTCACAGTATGCCATTTGGGCTGATGAACGCAACCTAGCATATATTCTATGGACGTATATGTACCGCGTCTGCATACCGATTATCTTGGCAATTTCATAATTGTGTTCATGATCGACATCTTAATCTGACTCAAAGTCAGAAGAAGTACATGAAGTCAATGAAGAACGTACTTTTTCGACTTACTCGAGATGGAGAAGTTTTACTCCAAATTTTTCTAAGTTGTGAATTTTGGTTGACTTGAAAGAAGTATTGTTCCTAGGACATGTGGTCTAACCGTCCGGGTGACGGTATCCACGTGGATCTATCAAGGTTGAGTCTGTCAAGATGGGAAAGACTCCTGAATCGTCAACTGAAATTATTCATTTTTAGGATTGGCGGGTTACTTCGGAGATTTATTGAGTATTTTCTCCAAGATTCGCTGATAAGTGTTAAAATATCTCCCTATCAATTTATGCTTTAAAAATAGCCACTAAGCCCAAATCAGACCCAAAAATGGCTAAACAATAAGCTTGTATTGTAGTTTTGTGTTGTGCAGGTAAGGATATATCAAAATTCACAGCAAGAAAACCATCAAAAAACGGGGAAAGCTACGGACACAAGAACGGAAGATAAGAGTGTACAAAGCCGGAACAAAAGCCATGAAAAACGTCAACCCTCAGTAAAACAGTTCAAAGGAAAGTCAAACCCTATGGTCAACAAAAGTCAACCAATAAAAAGACCAAAATCCCTAAATTGGCCATTTCAATCATTCTCAACTTTCAGAAAAGTCCAAAAATAGTCCCTAAACCCTTAATGGGCCTCAAAACCCTAAATAAACCTACCCGGATACCAAAACCCTTAGAAAAGCCATAAGCCCAAAACCCTAGCCCATTTACTTTTTTATAAACCACAAGGGCCATTCCTGTCATTTTCCAAACTATTTTTACACTACACTTGAGATAACTAACCACAAGGACCTAATTTGCCATTTCCTCAAACTTCCAACGATATATTTAAACTCTTTAGTTAAACAAAAGTGGCGCCAAGTGTAAGGTACTTGTCATCGCTCACTTCCATTTCACCATCCAGGGTAAATCATAGGGCAAACGCAAATTGATGGGCAAATCAGATAATTCAAGGGATCGTTTACACAATGGAAGGGCTAAATTAGTCTTATCCGTATTCTATTGGTCTAATCAGCAAGAAGGACACGTCAGCTATGGAAGAAAGCACAATGGATGTGGGTTTTGTACTCATTTCACTCAGAGAAGAAACACAAGTGAGCCTCTAACGGATTGCCAGCTTGGCAATCCGTGTGAGGTCACTTTGTGATCTAACGGCTCATAATCAATAGCCAATGATTGAATGATTTGATGGCTAGGATCAAGAGGAGCGTGGGCATCAAGCTTGGCCTAGAACCTTCTTTAGAAAGGCTAAAAAAGCCTCATTCACACAGCACCACACACGTAGAGTTAGCTTTTTATTTTTTAAGTTTTAGCTTAATTTTCTTTTAAACTTTTGTAATTTTCCTTTCAAAGTATGGTAACCAAGCTTTTGTTAATGAAATTCAGTTGTTTTTAATATTCATAAGCTCTTTTAATTTAACTTCGTAAGCCTCTCATTCTTCCTTCAATTGTTTAAGCTAAATTATCTCTAAGCTATCAAGTTCTTTCAGTCTCGTAGCTGAAATAGAGCTTATTCAGTAATAAAATTACTTAAATCAATCAACTAGCTTAATTACCTTTGCAATTTGGATTTATAAGCTTAGGATGGAGAGCTAACTATGGATGAGCTTCCATTGACATTTATAGCTTATCAATTGGATAAGCTAAAGCTTGTTAGCAACTTAATTGTGTGTAAGCTTATGTTTAGTGAAGCTATTATAAAGGGTTAGTTTTCATTTAAATTACTTTTGTTCTTTAATTCATAGTTTAGATTTGCTTAAATTTGCTTATAGTCTATATGCTTCTATGTTCTTTTTCTTATCTGCTTTTATTAGTGCTTATTTCTTTGTTCTCGGGTTGTCTGCCCTTACCTTAGTACTCCCCCCATGTCCTTAAACTTGCATCTGTTTTTTTTAGGCTTTTTAGTTATAATTTAATCTCCTCCGCCGCCTGCGTACTCCAAATGCCCCTTCCTGGCACGCTTCCTAATCTCTATAAAAAACCAAAAAATATTAGTTAGCATTATCTTAGATCTTTCATTTTAGCTTAAAATTAGTGGTTTATAATCATGAGTGTTAAGTTTATTATAGCTTAAAATTCATCTGAGTATCAAAGGATTTTTAGCTAGGATTCATTTTCAAAGCTTTTTACAAATCTGTCAAAGATCTTAAGGGGTGTTTGGTATTCGTTTAAGCTGTTTGACCATCACAAAGTCAAATATGATTTGGTAAATTTTCTTTAGACAGCTGGAGATTTCTTAAGTAGCAAGTTTTAAAAAGGTTTGAAAAATTAGTTTGAAAGTTATTATATGATTTTGTGACTTAATTTCTATCACAGCCACCAAGGGACAATTTTTTACCTTATTTTTAGCTAGTAAATATTGGATCTAAGCCTTTAAAGGCTTAGATCTTGCTTGTTCTTGATTTGAACACTCTAAGAGAGTGTGTTTAGTGCAGTAGAGACCACAAGGTCACCTGCACTATTGTTTTGCACTTGCGTCAAGTGCATCAGAGGAACTAAGTGTTCCTGCTGTACTTTTGGCTTATTTTTTAGTAGGTAACTCATAGGTTTTTAGCTCTTAAGGTTTAGGTTAGGATATAGAGTAGTTACAGCTTAATATAGATTAGGACTTAAATTTTATTTTCTTGTTATTTCTAGCATAAAATTGTTGTCTAAAGCCATTAAAACCCAAAAAGACAAAAACAGTAGGTAGATTTTAATTAGCTTTAAAAATATCAAATTTTAGCTTCAGTGATTAGGTTTTATTATTTAGATTCATAGCTCATAAGTTGTTTGATAAGCCTGCATAAGCTCAGGATCTGAATTTGCTTATTAAGCATTTTAGTTTATTTAGTTTTTTAACCTTTTTGGTTATTTCTAAGTTTGTTACTTTGTCATTTAATTTCAGATAGGATCTAGAGTTAGTTAGCCATTTAGCTTTTCATAATTAGCTTTAGCACATCATAAGACATTCCTACTTCTTTTGTTTTCAAATTTAAGCTTAATTTGAGCTTAATGCAGATTATTTAGTAAATCAAAGGGAATAAGGGCTCCTCATTGATGGCAGCTTATTGATAAGCTCTTTTAGAGTTATTAGTGGTTTCAGCTTATTGTGCTTTTATAAAGTTTTTTTCTCCATACTTGTTCTCTACTTTGCTTTTATAAGTTTTCAATAATAAGACATTTTTAAAACTCAACTTAATTGTGGGCTTAATTGGACTTAATTTGTAATCGGGTTGGGCCTCAATGTAGAAAGTGTAATTTTTAAGTTTTAATTGTTTTCTCAGTTAGTCCTTCGTCTGTTAGTTAGTTTGCAATGTAGTCTTTTAGGGATTTGCATCAGAGTTTGTCCTTAGTAAGGTCTTTGTTAGTTTATAATTTTAATTAATAATTAGGTTTAGATTTTAATTAGTTTAATTAAAGTTTAATTAAAAAGTAAAAATTAGGGCTTTTATTTTTTATAAAATTCTGCACTTTTTCTTTTTCTAGTATAATTTTTATAAAATTTTTAGGTTTATATTTTTAATAGTTTTATTATTTTTATACTTTTTTATTTAGTTAAATCTTAGAATAATTTTCATTAACTTTAAAACTAAAAACCCAAAAATAGTGATTCTTTTTTCTAAAATTTTCTTTTTTACTTATTTTACCTAGGAAAAATATAATTTCAATTATTTGCTATTTTTTTATTTTTTAGGATTTGATTAATTAATAGATTGTAATTAAATTAAAAATTCTCAATAAAATATTTTTCTTTTTTCTTAAAATTTTCTTTTGTCCTATTTTATGTTTAGAAATTTAGTTTGCATTTTTAGGACTTAATTTTGATTTACTTGCTTATTTGTCGCGTTTTATTTGTTTCCCGTTAATCATTTTAAATGTTTAATTGCTTTTAATTGTTCAATTTTACTTGTTGCTTTTATTTGGTAGTTATAGATCATAAAAATATCTTTGCTTTCATTCAAATCATAATCGTGATTAAATGGGGTTCAATTGCAACAAGTCGTTGGGGAAATAGGGAAACGAACCGGGTGTGGGTGATCATCTCTTCCCGGTTAAAATATTAAGTAGAGTATATATTATTTTATATTATTTTTGAGAGTAGATTTTACTAAGGGTGAATCTTGTTAATGTCTTAATTGCTCTTTTGTATTATTATATATTGAGGTATATTTTACCAGTTATAAAACACACAATCAGGTTTTTGGCGCCGTTTGCGGGGATTTTCTGTATAGATTCTTCGTTTAATGTTTGTTGATTTGGTTTGAAGATCCTTTCGTCTCGATGTTCATTTTTGTTAATATTTTCAAAATTTCAATAATAGTTATATATATATATAAAAAAGTAAAAAATATTTTCTTTTTCTTTTTAGTATAATTATCATAAAAACATAAAATAAAAATCAAATATAAAAAATTTGTCCTTTAAAAAAATAAATAAAATAAACAAAGTTGGTAAAAGAACACCAACATATAATACCTTCAATTGAGGTATTATCATAAAAGGTTCGATGAACTTGAAAATTTTTCCAAATCGAACAAAAGATCAAAATCTTGCCCATTTGTGTCACTTCGAGGAACGAACTCCCTTAAGAAGAAATTTTTAAGAGATCCTGTAGAAAGTAAGTTAATTAATTCTGGTTTAGTTGTTCTTGTTTATATCCGTTAAATTAAAAATATGTTGTTTAAAAAAAATCGAAAAACCAAAAGTAATCTTCTTTTCTTCTTAACCTATTTAATTCTTTTCCTTACCCTTTAAATTGTTTAATTCTTATGGCGTCTCATCGTTTGAAACCCCTCTTCTCGATTAAGGAATGCTCGACTTGTGGAAGTTTGTACACTAGAGAATGTTGTTCAATAAGGAGTTTCGAAGACAAGATTCTTGTTCCCAAACCCTCGAATTATTCTCCGTGTTGTGCTAAAGTGATTGGACCCGGTTGATGGTCCGTTATTGTGTGGATGTGCTCTTTACGAAAGGAATTTTGAGGAGGATTTTGCTTAAATATTGTGTTGGAGAATGGTTTTTTCCATGACTCTCAGAATACCTTCCGAATCCTACGAGACCACACATACCACGTTATTACATGCTCTTCAAAGAGCCAATCGTTGTCAATCAAGACCACCGCGTGAAAAGTCGTCGCAAAGATCCTCCACAGATTGACCATAATTGTTGTTATGGTGCGGTGTGATTCATTTGATTGACATTTTTTATCAACATATGCATTTGTAAAATCTTGTGGTATGGGTGCTCATTCCGTTATAATTGTCCGGTTATAATTGCCCACCGAAAGTTCCAATTATTTCTAAACCGGAGCCATGTAATCAAACCAGTGATAAACTTTCACAAAATTTGCCAAGATTTGATCCAACGTGCTATTTTGAAAGAGAAGTTTCTAAACCTAACTTTGTTGATGATTCTCCTAATGTTTTCAACCCTCCTCCACAAACTTCGACGTATTCTTGTGAATTATGTGGAAACGATGCTCATTTTGGTTACGATTGTCCAACACAAGTTTTGTTTTATCCGAACCTGTGTTTTGATCAAAACTTTGATTATAACTTTCCACAAGCTTCACCAAGTTTTCATGATTTTCAACAACAATATCTTTGTTGTGCTATTTGCGGAGGTCCTCACTATGATTATCAATGTCAACAAATTAATGAAACTTACTATGAACCTAATCCGATTTATGATTCTTCCGGTTTTGACCAACCACAACCCCTACAAGACTCCGTCGATCATCAAAGATTTCTACAAGCCCTCGAAGAGCTTGAAGAAATAAAACGAGATCGAAGAAAGAAAATAGAGGATATGAGTATCGAGGAAATAAGGCATGCGCAGCAATTGGTTGATTACAAAATTAAAGATATCACGAATGAATTGGTTTATAAAAGATTTCGAGGCGAGAAGATTGATGAAGAATATGAGAGAGATTGTGAGATTAGAATTCAGAAACTTAAGCAAGATTTTAATGAATGGGGCAGCGAAGTTCGAAAAAAGTAGCAAGCTTACAATGAAGAAAAGTATTCTGCTGCCCGTCGCGGCATGCTTTCTATTCCTTTTGTCGACGAGGATGATTATATTCCTTTAGGAGATATTATTGCTTAATATTCTACGTCTAAAGCAATTACACCCGACTTACCGATCGAGGAGCCCGATAACTCTCTAAGTATGGGGGACAAACATCTTGACACTATTCCGGCAACGAAATCGGACGAAATAATAAAGTCTAGTGTTGAGAACCTCATCCTAATCCCAAGTGAGTCTGAGGGTCTTTCAGACGATATTTGTGATGTGCCGTCTTGTGATAATAATCATTTTGATGCTGAATCTTTGCTTAGTCAAGATACTCTGATCACGTCTCCTAAGATCGATTTTCTTTTCGAGGAGTTTGCCGGTGAACTCGCTCCTATTTTACCGAATATTCATAAAGCCGATTTTGATGAAGAAGAAGATGATACTTCAAGTGATGACGATGATTTTGAGGACATCGATTACGTTGATGCAACACCTCCCAATTCGGAGCTCGTCAGCTTAGAAGAGGTTGAGGACGTTATTCTTCGTGACAAATTGTCAAATGTCTATCTTCTCATTTCTAAGATTGAAGCATTAAATAAAAACCCCACTATATCTTATTCTGATAATTCTTTTAGCAATCATACGGAAGAGACGAGAAGTGGCAGTACCACTACTCATGCTAATAACTCTCTTCCCGAGTATGATTCGTTTCTTTTTGAGATTGAGCCCAATCAGGGAGGGTTGACTAGTGTTGTTATTTCTGATAATTCAAATGATCTTCTTTTGGAATTTCCTGAGTTTGAATCATTTCACTTTGATCCGTCATTTCCTCGTCCTCCTCCGGAACCACCGGATGTTGAGTTTAGCTTAGTTATTGAGACCGATGCACCCGAGATAAACGATTTTGATGAGCTTAATGGAGATGAATGTTTTGACCCAGGGGGAGGAGAGATTAATTTTGAAGTTGACGATTCCTTCACATTTGTCACTTGGATTTTTCTCCCGTTTCTCACCTACCCTGTGGTTTCTCCTTTACTTTCCTCTACCAAAAATGAGGATACCATTTTTGACCCCGGCATCTTCACTTAAAGCCGGTGGCCTCTCATCGGGATGGAACTTTCATATGCTTTAATGTTTGTCCAAACATTAATGAAAGCCCGATTGAGATTTTCTCTTCCATTTACACTCTCCCTAAGGACGAATGAATTCAGGGATCGAGTCAAGCTAAGTGACTCGGTTATCAAAAACAAGCCGCTTCGTGGGAGTTCACCCCATGCTTATCCTTTTTCTATTTTTCTTTCTAGAGGACAAATGATATGCTTGGGATCGAGTTGAAGCTCTGCGACTCCACGTGAACAAAAAACAAGCCGCTTCGTGGGAGTTCACCCCATGCTTATCTATTTTCTTTCTTCTTTCTATTTTCTAACAAATGTGTTGTGATGTGAAAAGGCTTGTACTCTTCCGATTTTTCGTTGTTTGTGCTTGTGATTTTTTGTAGGATTGAACCAACAATTTTTAAAGCCTCTCGTGTTTGGTGTTCCGGTTCACTCGAGCTTCTTATCCTTTGTTTGAAATTAGTTTGGGGAAATCCTATATCCTTTCATCATTATCGATTCACGTCTATCTTTGCATAATTAATAAACGGCTTAGATTTTCGTAGAACCCGACCTTAAACATTGAGGACAATGTTTCGTTTTAGTTTGGGGAGGGAATCTATCGATTTGATGTTGTCTGCTTATTGTTTTGTTCTCACGTACCCGTTTTCCCGTAAAAATAGCAAAAATTTTAATTTTTTAAGTTTTTATTTGAAAGAAAAAAATAATAATAATAATAATAAGTGTTAAGACAAAAATGTAGGTTTTCCGTTGGTGAGAATAAGAAGTAATTTTTGACCCGATCGAATGTGTAGAGTTCTAGCTTTCTCCCTTAACAATTAATGATGATAGTTTGTGTAGTATCATGTAGACTTTAACATGCTTTAGAACTTGAAATCTCTAGTTAAATGAAAGACTTGTGCTAATCTCAAGTAGATTTTAAATATGCCGAGTTGGATTTTATATAGGCTAAGTATTTGCGAATTTCTTTATTAGAGATTTTAAATTGCAAAGAATAAGAGATGATAGTGTTGATTACGAATTAGGATGCTAAACAAGGTTTATTTGGAAAACTTAAAGGCTTATAAGAATAACTTGTGGTTTTTCTTCCCCGAAGTTCTTAAAATGATTAATTATACGTGTTCTCTTTAATTTTTACAAATTAGAGTTTTACTCTTAAAAGTCTAATCAACATATTTAGAGAAAAAGCTTTATCGATGAAGTCAACATCATTTATAAATAAGAATTTTAGTTCAAGTTTATACTTTGGTTTTCTAAAACGAAATTTTTCTATTTTGTATAGCAAATGTAGTTAAAAAAATATGAATATGAAAAAGAAAAAAAATGTAGTTGGTGAATAAAAAGGATGCAAGTTATAAATCCTTAAGTGTTAATAATAATATACAAACTCCATCGCAATAAAGTACATGGGCATTTGTCGGTTCGCTCCCGATGTGACATCGAAAGAAAGGATGGAGGATGTATATTTAGGATCGGTATCATAATAAGTACACTGACTCTTGTCGGAGGCGTGGCCGATGTGTCGTCGAAAGAAAAGTGATACCGGTTCCTAGCTAAATGTAAATAGTGATAATAATGTTGCAAATTAGAAAATAAATAGTAAAAGTTTTCTTTTCTAAAACCAAAGTATTCTTTTGAACCAAAATTTGCAAAAGTCTACAAGGCTTTTTCATCGGAAGTTCATGCGTCTCGATAATTATTCTCCGGATGGGGTGTCAAAAGCCTTAGCACTTACCCGATGACGGTGGGATGCTAGAGAAGAAAGTCATTCATGGGACAAGTGAACCAACGATGTCTTAGCTAAGGAGGTTTTTGTTTGCTTTGAGTTGTGATCTTACTAAGTGATTAACATATTAGCCCAAAAGGCCCATGTGTAAAGCTTGGTCGGATTTCAACTATCTAAATATGTGGATTTAATGGTTTAAATTAATTTGAGCACACACACTTAAATATATGATTTATGTCGGGAAGAGAAATTCACAAGTTGTAATTATAAGTAGTCTTAGCATCTTAGCTTGTACTTAACGGTGATCTTATTTTTAAGCTTAGTATGGGAAAAGTGAAAAATCGGGAATGACGAAGTTATCCTTTAGACACTTAATCGTGCTTTTTGTTCCATGATCCTAAAAGTTACCACTAAGGTAATGAAAGCAATACATTATGTCACACAAGGATAAGTTGCAGTTAAGTAGTTAATTATTAAGAAAAATCATAAAAAAATAAAAAATCTTTGAAAATGGGAAATCGGGTGTTTTATAACTTGTGATCTCTTATCTCTCTTAACAAAAAAATCTTTGCTACTTTTCGAAGGTTTAGTTTGGAGAATTTTTGAGGTATTTGGTTATAAGGCATGTAATATTGCGTGAGGACACACAATCGTTTAGTTTGGGGAATTTTGATAGGTGTAAAATACACATATCCATTTATACCTTAAAAGGCCCAATTAAGCCCAAAAACACACTAAAAATGGCAAAGATATACTTGTTTTTGTGTTTTGTGTGTGCAGGTACGGATAAGACAAAAAAACCACAAGAAAACCGTCAAAAACGGGTAAACACGAACACGAGGAACGGAAGAGCACAAAAGAAGCCGGGGATTTAAAAGCCAAAGTCAAAAAGTCAAACCATGGTCAACTCAAGTCAAACAGTCAAAGTCAACACTAGAAGACAAAGACCCCAAAGTTACAATACTAGTCCCTCATGTTTTCAAAGTTACACAAATGACCCCTAAGCTTAATGGGCCAAATCCTATCAAAACCATACCCGGCCCAAAACCAAAGCCCATAAACCCTTTCAAATAAGTCCAGGGACCATTTGTGCCAAGATTAAAAGATATTTTACACTAGGACTTTTGTTTAACAAAGACAAGGACTAAGGTTGCCAATACCCTAAAGTTTAAATCCATTTACCCCGTTTTCAGTTAAAAAGGGCGCCAAGAACAGTTTTACTGTTCATTATCTCTCCCAATTCACCAAAGGGTCAAAACGAGAGGGCTTTTTCCAATCAAAGGGTGGAAAGGACAATTCAAGTGGTCACATACACGCGGGCACGTTCATTACATCATCAAATGTACCTCATTGGTCAATCCCACAAGGGGAATGCCACATTAGACATGAGAAAACACACAAGGAGTGGATTTTTATACTCGGGCTACTCACAGAACAAACACAAACGTCTCAATCACGGATTGCCACACTAGCAAATCCGTGTGAGATCATTGAGTGATCTAACGGCTCAGGATGACTCTCCAATGATTTTATGGAATGTACGGTGTTGATTGGAGGGAGCGTGTGTAACAACCTCTAGCTCCTAGAAACTTCCTTGGCTGCTATAAATAGCTCACACTCTCACACACACAAGCACCTTAGTCTAGCTTTTATTTTATTTTTAATGTAATTTTAGCTTTTAGTTTTAATAGTGTAATTTTAAAACTTATTGTAATTTCGTTTTCTATGTATTGTAATCCAATTTTTAGTCATTAATAAAAGTTTAATTTAGATTTCTTAACAATGTTTTCACTCATAAGCTCTTACTTCTTTTCAAATGTTAAGCTATTGTCTTATAAGCTCACTTAAGCTAATTTCAGCTCTCACAAGTCTCTAAGCTTGTGATTGAGCTTAATTGTTCAATTAATCTACTGAAATTGTTAAACAAAGCTGCTACTATTCCATAAGCTACTCTCAAGCTCATTCAAGTCTATAAGCTTAAATTTGAGCTTAGTAAGTCAATTAATTCTACTTAAACCTTAAAACTAGTTAATTACCTTAACTTTGAATTATTAAGCTTTTGGAAGGGGAGCTAACCATGGATGAGCTCCCATGGACTTATACGATAAGCTAGAGCTTGTAGCTGCTTATTTTTGTGCTTCTGTTTAGCTTAAGCTTGGTAAGTTCTCATTTAATTTCATTGTTCTTAAATTTTAGCTTAAAATTGCTTAATAGTATAGATTGCTTAATTGCTTATGTGTTCTTATATCTGCTTATCCAGTTGCTTATCTGTGTCTTATTTGCTTATTAGTCATAGTTTTAGTCTGTTTTTAGCTTAGTTGTTATAGATCTTTAGTATTTCATTATCTGTCCTAAAAATCAATAAACAAACCAAAAAAAAAAATAGTTATCATAATTTAATTAGATCTTTGTTTAAGCTGTTTTGATTGTTAGTTTATGTTTGTTAGAGTTAATATAAGCTGTTGATCATCTAATATTCAAGACTTGTTAAGTGGATTTCACGTTTTATGAAGCCTAAGTCAATTCTGTCATAAGAGGTTAAGGAGTGTTCGGAATTAGCTATTTGACCTCTAAAGTCAATGACAATTTGTATTTTTATTTTAAGTCAGCAAAGTTTTCTCATAAATGATTAAGATTTGATCAAGTTCTAAATTAGTTGTATTTAAATATCATTTTGAGGCTTATTCTTAGCTCCCGCACCAAGGTACCTTTTCTACTTATGTTTGCTTGTGAAAATTTGATCCAAGCCTTCCTAGGCTTGGATTTGGATTGCTAAAAGTTTTTTGCACTCTTGACCAAGTGTACCAGTAGTAACTAAAGCAGTTACTACTACTTCTTTTAACTTGCAAAATAAATAGTAATTGTAGGATTTAGCTTACAAACTTAAGTTAGGATTTTAGGATTCATATAGGTATATTCAGTTTCAAGACTTTATCTATGTCAATTTACAGCTTATTCAAATAGGTAAACATTTTAGCTTTTAAGTTTTTCAAACATTTAAAAAAAAAAAAAAGAGAGCCCAAAAAAAGTATTAATAACTTATATCCTTTTAATGATTTTGAAAATCTTAGCTTGTGGGAATAGGTTTTGTCATTTACATTCATAACTTTATAGTTGCTTATCTAGTTTTTATAAGCTAGGGTTCTGAATTAGCTTATTGAGCTTTTTAGTTTAAGTGGATTTTGTGCTTTTTGAGTTGATTTCTGAGTTTCCATTTTTGATCTTCAAATTCAGCTAGGGTTAAGTGTTTGTAGCTTAAGTAGCTTATCATTTTTAGCTTATGCACATTATAAGCTGCTTAGAACATCTTTTGGTTTTCAAAATGAGCTTTTATTAAAGCTTGTGCAAGCTTATAAGTCCAAACAAGCAAAAGTGAGCTTAAACCCTCACTTACTGTAACACTGATTTCAAAAGCTCATTTAAAGCTTAATCTTGGTTTTCAGCTAAAGTTGTTTTTATAAAAAAATGCTTAAAAATATGTTTCCTTTAAGTTATAGTATTTAGTTTTTGCAAAAAGTTAAAATAAAAAAACAAAAAAATTAGCCAAAAAGGTGCTAAGCACCCTTCGAACCCAGGACCTCAAGCTCATAGCACACACGCTTTACCATCTGCTCTAGTGGGACAAGTTGTCAACTTCCCTTTCCATTTTAACTTTAAACACGTTTTTTTCTTTTTCTTAAATATAAGCCGTAGCTAAATAAGCTATTTTCACAGCTTATTTGATAAGCTGAGCTGTCCTGTATTTTTCTAGTGATCTATATTGCAATCTTAGATTTTTTTTTCAAATTTTCTCCATCAATTTTTCAATATAATTAGTTAATACTAGGATTTTTCGAAAATTTTTATTTTAGAAAATACATTAAAAATAGAAATAATTTTCAGAAAAATACAAAAAAATAGTTTTTAGCATTAGATTAAATACTTTTAGGTTTACATTCAGAAAAAATCATTTTCAACACTTTTAGATTTTAATTTTCATTTTTGAGCTTTTAATTTTAAATTTAAAAATAGTTAAAAATAGTTTTCTAAGTTTTTATGTTATTTTAGACTTTTCTAAGTTTAAAAATCATTTTTCTTAATTTTTAGGACTTAATTTGCTATTTTTTTGGATTTAATTAGATTAAATTAGTTTTTAATTCATAATAAATTCAAAAATAAAATAAAATTTCTTTTTCTTAAAATTTTCTTTTGCCCTATTTTAGGTTTAGAAATTTAGTTTGCATTTTTAAGAGTTAGTTTTGCCTTACTTGCTTATTTGTCGCATTTTATTTGTTCCCGTTAATTATCTTAGTTCATTAATTGTTTTTTTTAATTGCTTATTTTATTTGTTGCTTTTATTTAGTAGTTATAGATAATCAAAAATATCTTTTCTCTCATTCAAATCATAATCCAAACTAAGGCGTGGTTTCAATTTCACAAGTCGTTGGGGAAACGACCCGGGAAAGCATACTTCCCGGTTAAAAATACGTATTATATATTATATATATCTTTTAGAGTGAAATTTCCTTTGGGAATTTTCTTAATTGCTCTTTTGGAATATTATATATTTTATATTATTTTATTGTATAGAAATACTATATCATCTATATATCTTGTCCGAGTCTTTGGCTTAACAACCAAACCAGCGTGTATTCGTATAAATAATTAGCTAACCCTTTCACCCCAAATTCACCCAAAAGTCACTCCCCAAATATATCTCATCGTTTTTGTTTCCATTAATGTTATCTTACACCTAGACATCACAGCCCTTTAAAAGACCTCTTTGATAGTAATGATTAATACTTGCGCCTAAAAGTAGGGGTTTGATCATTTACAAAGCTTATGATAATTTATATGCTATGACAAGTAATGAGTGTTAATTTTCCGTTTCTATAGTTGTTATAATTTATTATACACCTGAGAGAAAGAGAGAATCTCAAACACTTATGTGAGATGCTAGTATATAATTTCCGTGCTTTTAATTACGAGGTCTAGAAGGTTGTGTCGTAAACTGCTTTTAAAGAGTAAGTTAAATGCCCCCAATATTGCTATTGTATAGGTAGAAAAGCCCATTTGCTTGAGGACAAGCAAATATCAAGTGTAGAGGTATTTGATGAGGTGTCATTTTATACACTATTTCGGGGTCATTTAACCCCCTAAATCATGCAAATATGCCCAAATTATGTGCTTAATCATTTGTTTTCATGTTTTTAGCACTTGGATGGCATTTGGAGGAATTACACTTGACTTGGGCTCATTTGGAGAAGAAACGGACAAGACTACCACTCTACACTATTTATTTTGAAGAATTATGCATACAGAGCGTGGAGACGGCGTCGCAGGCTTCAAGCGACGGCGTCAGGATTTTTATGGTGACGACGTCATGGATTTGACGACGGCGTCAGGACGTAGCTGACTTAAACCGGCTCTAGAAGATTCTACTTGGCGACGGCGTCACGACTACAACACGACGCCGTCGCGACGCTTTTCTTATATATACAAAACCGATTTTAGGGTTTTTAGTGTGTAACTTTGTATAACTTTTGGGAGACGAACCCTAATCATTCTAGCAGCTTTTAGGCCGTCTTTAGGGCCTCAAAACCCTATTGTAACTGACCTTAATCCATGTTTTAATCAAGTAAGATTGTTTATCTTTAATCATTCAATATGTCTATGTGTTGTTTGATTGATTTATGTTCTTGCTTTCTTTATAACATGCTAGGCTAAACCCTCCTTTGTATTTACTTATGATTGTATGAAACTTAGATTGTAGATCCTTTTAATGTTGCTTCTTGTGATGGATGTGCGCGTTAGGCTTTAGAAAACTAGCCATAAGATATTAAATTGGCATAGACGTCTAGGGAAACGCAAGTGTGTAGAAAGGATACCATCGGTAACAGTCTTCATACTACCTTACCCCTAATATGGTTGATCCCTCTTAAGATATTTCAATTGCATTTAATATACTCTTAGGAGCTTTGTAATAGTCTTCATACTACCTTATATAGGTGCTGAATCAAACAAATATCATATAATCAAAGATTAAACGCAGCAGAACAAGCACCTATCCATAGAGTCATATGATCAATCAAAATTAAAACAAGAAAAATAATACCTTTGTAGCGTAATCGGTAGAATCAAATGATAACCTTCACCTTAACATGAAACACCCAATGAAACGAAGTGATCAATGGAGATCACCTCTATAATGTATCCACACTACACTTCCTTGTATATCAATTAGATGCTAGTCTTTACCCTGCAACCTTGTAAGCCACCTTGAATAAACAAGATACAAAGTGATTGAAAAACAAGAACACAAAAACCTCGGAAAGAGCGTGTTTGTGCCATGTTTTTATAAGAGGGAGGAGGGGAGAGTCATTTGGAAAGTTGTAATCAAATTAATTAGGAAATCAATTAGAAGATCATCACATTTAATTTGATTAGTCAAATAATCTTATCCCATCCCTTAAGACCATAAATGGCTGGCCCCTATATGGCTCATATGGGCCTCCTCTTTTGTTTTCCAAGTACAATTAACTAAGTACAATACTTAGTTATTAGAAGGCCGATAGTTATCCCGTGTTACGTGGGTTATTTATATACCGTAAATACAATAAACACGATATATAAATGGTACCTCAATGTATATGTGTGTGACCCCATAGGCTCATATGTGTCTAGCCATTTAATTATTTATTATGACACGAGCATACTCCAACAGCTCTAACTTGCGCACGTCATAATAATCAAGTAATTATACAAGCAAAGGTTAGCGTCTAGCAACACGCCAATGCCCCCAGAAACATATGAGGATAGTTTCTTAAACATCTTATTTTAAATGGTTTAGATATCAATCATCCTTTTGTTGCAGATACTATGGTAAATGTTTGACATGGATCATAAGTCATTCTTGTGTTTACCAATTCTGTTTCTCGATATAGACATTGAACTAGACTACCAAATTAATTAAGTACCATCTTCATTACATTTGGGTGCGGCTACACATATATCCGTTGAAATCATCAAGGGGCCCAGTGGTATCTTACTCCATAACATGTGGAGGAACAAATCCTATTTTGACTGCACGTGTCTGTTATGTGTTTCATATCCCTCCTAAAAATGGCCTTTATAGCAGCCTTTAACAGGTCAGCGTTGAACCATATCTAAGATTGACATTCCACACACACAAAACCTACTTGCATCTCAAGTCTGAGGATGAGAGACATAACCACTTGCGAGATTCACTATTGACGCCGATCCATGTAGTGAATACTCGTAGGTTGGGTCAGTCCAATGTTCATCCAATGAACAACATATGAGTTTGGCGGTATCATCCTTTAATATTCATACTATATGAATATTACCAAAACACTTACATTTGCCTTAATTCAATGATGCTCCCGTATCATTAACTGACAATGGACGATTTAGAATAAATAAATTATTCATGGAATTAAACATGCTAATATAGAACACAGTTGTATATGTGAAGACGATCATACCAGGTATATCAATTCATTGTTTAATACAACTGCTTAATGTTCCATTATCCAAATACTAAAAACAGATATACATGAGACTACTAGCAGGTCAAAGTTCAATGTTCCTAGCATGATAAACATGTTTGGTACAAGACATTAACTTTGTAAAAAGTACCAACTTAGTTGTCATCTAAGTGACCTTTGAGAATACTTGTTTCAAAACTCACAAGCAGTGAAGGTTTTGAATAATACGATGATTATCATTTTGTATATGTGTGTGTTCAAGTGCTAATACAATAATACTAGCATCGCCATAACAAATTACATAGGTTGTTTGAAGCAAGCAAAACCACCTATATGAGACAGTCTTCTTAACAGCTTCCCAAACTGTAAAGTATTCTTATTCTTTAATGAATAGTGCAACAATGCTTTCAATCAAGCATGTCTAGTCAACAGTATTATCATTTATGATGAAAATCCCGCTATGACTAGGATTGAGAATCATCTCAATCAAAATAAGCATTAGTGTATAACCTCAACACTAATCTCCTTATTAAAATCCGTAAACAATGAACATGTCTTTAGTCCTTAAAAGGCCTTTTAGAATGTTCTTTCAATAGTAGTCTAATGACTTTCACTTAGTTACTATGGTTGTAGGTTCATCTTGCATTCATGCAAGTGCTACAATTAGTCTAATACATATCATGATATACATAATGAAAACTTTAGCTGAACCAAACATTTTCAAACATGTGTTTAACTCATCAGGTGAGATAGAACTTGAGTCTTGCTCAATGATGTGTCATGTTATGTTAGACTTATTAATCGCGTATGTTTATCTTAGTAAACGTATGCTCTAAGGTTACATGTTTTATTTCTTATATTTATTGATAGAAATATTATTCCAAACTAAGAATTTAAATTTAGGTAAAATATTATTTCCAATATGTTGACAACATATAAGATATAAGAAAGACAAAAGATAATGCTCTGACTAGCTTTAAGGTGTACTCAGGAGATCTCTTTGTTTCAATCAAAATTAAATTGTTGACTTAAACTTAAGATTCCAGCTCCTAGATGCATGCTCTAATCCACTTGGATTTTACAGCTTGCACATTTTCTAAAGATAACTTGGATTCATAAACCCTTTTGATTACACAATGTCTTCGCAAAGGTAATCATTCAAGAAGGAGTTTTGACATTAAATTTCCATATTTCATATTCATGAAATCAAGTATGGTAATTAATATCTTTATTCATTTAACGCTTGCAAGGAAAAGAAGCTTTAATCATAGTCAATTGCTTGAGTATAAGTAAAACCCTTATCACAAGGTGTGCATTTAAATGTGTGTACATTTTTGTCCATATTAGTCTTCTCCTAGAAGAACCAATTTAACTTCTCAGTCTTACCGATTGGTGAAAGATCAATCAAATTCCAAAAATGATTTTCTTTCATGGACTATATCTCAACATTTATTATGTCGTTAGCTAGTGCATTCAGAAGGTTGTGTAAGAAGAGACTTTCTCCAAAAACAGATGCTCCCACTTGCTTCGTGTAAGAGGAGACTTTCTCCAAATACGCAGCAAGTCGAGCAACAATAAAATTGTTCTCGTTTGGGATGTATAATGTACGCTGACAGTTCTTGACTCTAGTTTGCTAATAACACGCTTAACGTGATCTCAACAAATTTAGAACTTCAGTTAAGACTTAATGGGAGTCTTCCCATTCCATAACCTGATGGTGTCTTAGTTACCTTCTTGGTTGGAACCATATTGAGTAAACACGTGGCTTACTTAATTTTGTTAACCTTGATAAGATTAGAGGTAGGGTAGTTAAAGTTATCAAAAATCAAACAATATCAACAGAGTTTGATTTTACACATCAGACATACCATAGCGATGTGGTATTCTATGAGTAATGGGATTATGAGACAGTATCACAATTCCTTAGATAACCTAATACCCTTTGGCTCACATACTTGCCAATTTGTTCAAACATAATGGCATTAACAGTAATTTCAAGCCAATTGCATGCTATAACGTAGAAGTCTTAGAGAAGTTCAAGGACTTTATGTACATGTCTTAACTAGAAGACATAACATGCTAATTGCTAACATTACGTTATAAGTCTTTGGATATTTCAATGACTTCATGTACATGTCGTGACAAGGAGACATGACAAGTCAATTGCTTACTTTATAAGTCTTAGAACAGTTCAAGGACCTTATGTTTATGTCTTTACAAGAAGTCACAAGCATATTAAATAAAGTATTATTGAACGCCGACTCTTGGCTTCAACAGTCTTTTTAAGTTAATTACATACTTCTTATTGATGTCTTTACAAGAGGACACAATCATATTGGCTAAACCTTTTAGTGAATATGATGAAGTAGGTATTTATTATTTCTTGACACTAGTTCTAAGTAGGGCGACATACATCGAGGTGTATAAGTCCTAGTAGAATATTAGCTTTCTTACCATACTAGTTAAGAAAAACCATTAGTCATATTTTTATGTGTTGTACCATGCACACAATTAAGATTTCTCCCACTTGTGCACGACACAACATCAAGCATTTATACAAACAAGTGAGCATATTATGAGTCAGGTTACGATCCTGAGACTAGTGGGTTATGAGTCCACCACGCTTCCGTATGTTTGTATGAATAATATGACAATGTCACAGATATGATATGATTTAAGTCAAAACTAAAATCACATTTGCATTATAAGTATATATAGAACTTTATTGTTTAATAAGCAATTGCAAAAATATTGTATAGATAACATTTTAGGCAGCGACAACAAAAGAGCGACAAGTTATCTAATAGAATAATATGCAATGATTCTTATAAAACTATGATGCTTCATATGTGAAAAGTAATGTATTACTAGCCTATAAACCCGTGATAAATCACGGGTGGCTTATAAAAAGATTAAAAAAGCAAAGTTCAAACACTTAAATTTAAGAAAATTTAATTCTTAAACGTTTAGCGGAAAATTTCGAAAGACCAAGTAATAGTTTATTTAACAGATATAGTTTTAAGATTCATGATAGCAATTGGAGATAAAAAAGACCAAGTAATAGTTTATTTAAGAATATTTTTAACAGACTAACACAAGTATTTACAAACTTCAAACAAAACTAGACTAAAAAGAGAATAGATCGACCCACCAGTTTTAACAATAATAAATAAATATGAATGAAAATCAAGTCACAATGAGCTATTTTAGAATAAAGCACAGTAATCAAATTTATAAATTAGAGCAGAGCACCTTACTTTTATAATCACAGAGCGTGAAAGTCACAAAGCATAGATTACCTTCCGGTTCTAGTTTCTTGCTGACCTGGAACAATTGATTCTTCTGGAAAGATCTTGCCTGAAGCGATAATTACATAATTAGTTCATGCATAATTTTTCAATGTTGTACATTCATTATAATGAATGTGTGATACCTCATATGTATCATATGTATGAATTCATAATGGTAACATTACACAATTTTTGATTCATATTAATTGTGTGTCAAAAGTCAAACAATCTCAATTAAGTGACAAAGAGAAATATAAGTTGTTAGATATAGCTATATGAAAGAACAATAGAGAGTAAATATTATAGATCTTTATAATGTATGAACAACATTAAAAAATTATAAATCAACATTGTGAAAGACTAAGTGTTCCCTCATTTACACGACAATCATCGTTAAGCATTATATCAAACACTTGTTAGGCAGCTTTAAGATGACATATCCTGTAATAAGCCAACCCGTAGAAAACCTGAATATCAGAATTAAAACCCCCTACTATAGGGTTTTGTTTAGGTTATGTAATTAGAAGAGTAATTTAAGCAGACATATACTTATTATTATTGTTTTGGATTATATAACACAAATGGAAGCTTGGCTAAGTTAGTTACGGTCGTTGTATATTAACCATAGGTCACAACTTCAAACCTTCCCATGCCCAATATTTTTAAATAAAATTTGAAATTTCATGTCATGTGTGTGCCATGTCATCGTTGAGGTGGCATACAGTCATTAAATCATATTTATACACTCATAATTAGCCCGTATGTATGTATGTATGTATGTATGTATGTATGTATGTATGTATGTATGTATGTATGTATGTATGTATGTATGTATGTATGTATGTATGTATGTATGTATGTATGTATGTATGTATGTATGTATGTATGTACTCATATCGATTCAAGAAGCAAGCAAGTAAAATGAATAAGAAGTAGAAATTTAGAAGTAAATGAATAAATAATAAACCATGAACAGATTATATCTCGACAATTTACCCGGTAAACCCCAAGTTATCTAGTGAATTCAAATCACCAAAATAATATCAAATTCAATTCAAACAAATTTATGAATCTAGACCTTCAATCAATAAAAAAATTGTTTATTAAAATTATAATTAAAATTATAATTAAGCAGCAAAAGATATGATTTACACCGAATGAAACTCAAACCCAAATTGAGTTAGAATAAAAGACAACTATGAATTTTCATTCTTCAAATTGGGTTTATCTCTACAACACCAAATCAACCGTGAAAATAAGAGCGTATTTAATAAACAAGAAGATAAACCATAAGTGTGAATTTACATTTAAAAAAAGTAAAGGTGATAGGAATAGAAGTAAAACTCGTGATGAGTAATCGTTTGAATTTTGAACCTATCATATAATTTGTGTGAAAGAAACGCTTGATTTATGGGAGAATAAAAGCCACATTGAAATTTAAGGTAACCTTACACTAATTTTCGGCTCATAGTAAATTGTGAGTCAAAAGTCCACACAATCTCCCATTAAATGGCAAGTTAAATGAAATGAAGAATTCATAGTTAAAATATGCATTTCCATGTTGTATTGGTGACATCATATAATGATGTCATTAGTATGATGTCCATTTGTACATAACAACATGTGTTAAAAAACCATTCTTTTAATATATATAAAGTAGATATAGATTTTAAGACTAGCTAGAAATAAAATGGTCACTTATAGGTGATAGCTTCATAGCTCCCACTGAATTTAGACAACATTACATGTGCGTCTATATCAATAGTAAAATGCATTGCTCCCACTGGATAAGACAACATTAAATGTGTGTCTATACCAATAAAGTGCAAGTAGCAATTTATTTACTTTTCTACTCTTTGAATATCTGCACATTATCTCTAATATGAGCCTTACGGACTAGTAAACATGTACTTAGATATTCAAGGAAGTGCGTCAAGTTCTACTATATATATGATGGACTAGCTATAACACCCCGTGTTTTCAAGTCATTGACGATGTCAATAAATCTACTATTTATTTTTAGTGTTGTACACGTTTACTTTTAATTTCATGTATTAAGTAAAATCGCGTAAGCTAAAAATTAGCGTTCAATGTAAACGGGCATCAAACAATTAAACGTTTACATCAATCAAGTATTAAATAATTATTTTGAGAATAATTATGGTCTTTGTTAATTTTATTTTTATCAGATACATAAAGTGTATACATGACGCGATAAATATGTTTAGGCATTCCCGAGAACACAAAAAATAATTCTACTCTTCAACAAAACCCACGATTGTACCCAATAACCCAAAGATTTTATTAAACTTTACCCAGTTAATATCATTATGTCACCTTGACACAAGAAAATCCAACAAATACATAAACCTCGTAACAGAATAACACTTTTATACAAAATCTACAATTATAACATCATATAATTTCACTAGATACTTAGAAAGTATCAAAAGACTTTAAAGCCCTTTCCCCTCCCCCCCCTTACCCACTGCATACATCAAATGGTGATGACCACGTAAGCACATAAAAATGACCAACTTAGCATTGTACAACACTTCTTTAATTAACCTAGCGATGAGTATTCTCAATTTGCGACCATGGTCTTCCTTACGACCCTCAAAGTGGTCCCAAGACTCAACTATTGCATCTTTTTTACCACCTTTTATATATAAATACATGGCATATAAGAAGATAACACAGTACACAGACTCCTAATCACTTAGTGAAAATCATCTATTTCTCCCTTTGTCTCTTGAAAGCCCACGGCTCACCCCTAACTTCATACCAAATCCATACAAATTTTTCTACCACTTATACAAGCATACACACATCATATCTAAGGTCATACAAAAAGGTTTGGAAGCTTGGTTGGTGGATTAAGGAGGTTAATCAAAGAAAAAGGAAGATTAAGGTTTCTAGTTGGATTAGGGTTTTGAAAGTTTGCAAGCTTGGGTTTAAAGTCTAAACAAGGGTTTAGCACATATTTCTCATCATTATTACTCATCATAAGGTCAACTAAAAGCCCTTAACTTTTCATTTTCATGATTATGTGTATATATGATGTTTACATAGCAAAATCACCATTTAGGACTTTTAAACATGTAAAAAGAGCTTTTACTTGTAATCATGGATTTGTGCACTTTTACATATGATATGTTGTTGTTAATATCATGATAAAATGGACATAGAAGTATTGTACCATGTTGGTTTAAGCATAAGAAGTGTGGATATAAATTAGGGTTTTAAAGAATTCTTAATGAGTTTCAAGTAAAAGTGTGGTAAATAACTTGATAATCATGCTTCATGAACTTTTATTCATGTTATATGAATGCTAAAATTATGATAAAATGGAAGTATAAGTGATGTATACACTTGGTTAAGTATAAAAAAGGTTCAAGTATAAACTTGTAGTTAAAAGTATACTTAAGAAAAGTTTAGGCTTTCATGTGATATTAATGACTTGCTAATCTTGTGATCTTGAACATTGGGACAAATGATGGACTTATGGACTCTAATATATGAAATACATATAATATATATAGTTATAAAAGACTTGTGGTAACTTACTAAATAGAAAAGTACAAAATCAAGTTTAAAACATGTTATTATGAAAAACATATAAACTTTCTGTTTGGATTCGACACATGACCTGGTCACTTTATAATTTCATAAGATAGTACGTCTCATGATGATTCCAAAAAGCTAAGAAACTCGAAAAACGGATTGATAACGAAAAAGATACGATTTACGTTAATACCGATTTTATAAAATGAACTTTATAAAAGAAAGTTATAAAATACTTCTAAAACAGAAAGTTTAGTATTTTTCACAGATTGTACCTATTTTTAGGATTCCAAAATGATAAGAAACGTAATTTTTCAATAAATAACGAAGAAGTTACGAATTACGCGAGTTTACGACAATAAATACTTTTATAAAACTATTTTTATAAAAGTTACTATTCATGACAGAAACTTTTATTTTTTTAAACCTCATAAATCAATAGAACTTTCAATTACGAGAACATGCTCGAAAGAATCTCTAAAAACGGAGCTATAACGAATAAAATACGCCATTTACGGGTTTTACGATAACTAAAACTATAAAATAATTTTATAACTGGTGTGAACAGTAAAAATCACTATTCATCAGAGGACATGAAATACAAAAATGTCATATTTTGATACGTTATCTTAATACGAAAACGTGAGCGTAAGAAACACCTCAAACGGACTTGAAACGTGAAAGTTACGTCAGTTTTACTAAAACGGAAATTTTAAACGTTTTAACTTATTAACCCAATTTTACCTATACGATTAGATGGTGATCTAGCTATGTAGAATTGTATATGGTAGATGTTAATTATCATGCTTAGTACTTATACGACCTTAAATTAAATAGGTTGCATCTGACGATTTACGTGACGCATTATCTGTGATATACTTGACATACGCTCACTCAAGGTGAGTTCATAGCCCCACGTTTTACATGATTTTGTTTTATAAGTTTTTGGGGTGAGAAACATGCAATGTTTTATAATTGGACACAAGTGGTTAAGTTTTATATTATGATTACGTGTTGCCTAAGTAGCGATAACCCTAGTTGAGCCCATTATCATGAACTGTCAGTTACTGGATTGTGAGCGCGAATGTTATGAATAGATCTATTGGGATTGACATCCCCGTTCGGGTGATTAGCTATCACTGGGAAAACGAACGTATACCATGTCGAACATAGGATGTTGCGGGTTAGAACATCATCACGGGCAATGTAGGCCATTTATATGGTATTCATTTATGTCGAGCTTCAGTGTCATGAGCTTAGGGCAACGTAATTACATTTATATGATGTCTGCATCTGTTGCATTATCATACACTTGGGAAATCTTGTGGTCCTACAATATATGATTTATCAAACCTATGAATTCACCAACATTATTGTTGACGTTTTAAAGCAATGTTTTTTAGGTAATGGAATCAAAAGGATAATTTTAAAACAGTCCCTAAGTCTTATTTTTGGAATTAATTTGACCCACATAAGGTCTTATGATCTGTGATTTTTGATCCCATAGCCATTTGTTATGCATACTTTAATTGGTTTTCTTATCGGGTACGTGTAAAAGGGCCTAAATTGTGCGTTTTGGAACGATTCTTGAATCGGTTTTAAATCAGCCCTTTGGGCATTATTTTCTTAATTAATATGGTTATTAAAAGGTCTTTAATACAATACTAAGTGATCCTTAAGCCATTGGTTACACGTACCAATCGGGGTTTTAATTCTAGTTAAATTATTTATTCGAATCGTTGGCTAAACAATTTATTTCTTGTAACTATTTTGTATCCATAGAAAATACATGCGTGTTTGGCCATGGACTTAGCCAAAAACTTGTTAATACATGATATTATGGTATTATTATGTTGTGTACGCAAAGCCGATGAAAATCTTGACCACTTGAAACTTGATTCGCTTGATATTGCATTTAATTTTAGTTTTGGGTTTTGCCATTGTTTCGGCTTCTTTTTGTATGGTTTTAATTTTTAGTGTAGCCATTGTTTAGGCACTTTATAGTAGTTACATGATATGATAAATGTATTTAATAATAAAATTATTGTAACCGATGTTTGGATTCGAATGGTGCAAAAGTTAAAGGCATAAAGTCAAATTCGGAGCTGTTGGAGTAAACTCCACTAAAAATGGATTTCCTGGAGTTCTATAAGGAGTTAGAGGCTGAATTTTTAGGAGCAGGTGCAAAACTCATGGGGATACAACTTCTTCAACTCGAGCTCAGATTGGGGAAGAGTCCTTCTAGGTGTTTCAGGCCCGTCAAGTCAGCTGAAAATTTATGGCAGTTTTGGGCATCATATTCATTAAGGGTTTCACTTGCTCATGATGGTTGTTGGAGCAAGTGGGAGCCCTCCTTGTGGTTGTGTGGTTAACCCTTTAGTTGAATTCTTGGCTCTCGTGATGGCTCACGAGACCAAGCATAGGTTTTTTATCGGTTGAGGCTTTGTATACTTGTGTCTGTGTTTGTTTGTTTGCTTTTATATATGTTTGGAATGTATATAAACATGCAAACGTTTTTATAAAACAAAAAATAAAACACAAACAAATTTTAGAAACTAAATCTTTGATTTAGTTTAAAGTTTAAATATGATTTGAAACTAAACACTTGTTTTTTATATAAATAACACTAAATAAATGTTATGATTGTTATTTAATTTATGTATTGTTCAAACTAATATTTATTCCACCTAGGTTATATATATTAGTCATGAAAATGAACAACTTGACACACATAAAAGATATAAAACAAGTATTAGACTTAAGTTAAAAAATAGTTTTTAACTTGTGCTACAAAGGATGAATGCATGCTTCCTCGTACACACTTTTTGATCATGTTTTTATCAAAAATAATACCTGTCAAAATTTAAGTCATGCCGTCCAATTGGTTGAGAAAACTTGCATTTGCTTTTTACTCTGCGTGAGACGTAGGTGAACTGTAACCCAGGGTGATTATTCTCTATGTGTGAGACCTAGATATATTCTCACATGTTCTCGCATTGGATGGATTAATCGAGTTAAGCAGGTGAGACCTTGGCTCGAGGCAAGGATGGGAATAAACATGCCAGCTTGACATTGTTTCTCCGGTTACAAATGTCACGAGTCCCATATGGTCTAAGAATTGCACATGTTTTTTTAATTGGTGAACGTCACCTACCTATTGAATCTATCATTGCTAGCAGATCAACTGATGTGATGGATAGAACCTCAATGAGGATCTTAGCCTTTCGTAAAATTAATTGTTTTATATTATAAACAAGGGTAGTTAATTTTAAAAGGATAATTATCGAAAATACTAATTTATACTTTGTAATTTCTATTAATGACATTTATGCAACACAAACCATAAACAAAAGTTTGTTTCCTTTCCTTATTAGAGGAAGACAAACTAAGTCTTCTTTCCTTGTAAGAAAAAGACTTATTCCTATCCTTTCTACTTGTATGAGAAAGCTATAATAGGAACACTTGAATTTGCCAATCCTAATCAAACTCAAAGCATACTTACTCGAGAAATCGTTTTATCTTGAAAAGTCTAACAGTTACGTACGGTTGTACATCTTATTTGGATGACTAGAGAACATGTTTCTATAGCCACCAAAATGATACATCTTGAAGCGTCAAGACATAGTAGGAGTTTTAATAATTAGAAATGGAAATATCAATAAATCGCGAAAGAGAAAAGGAAATTACTAGCATGTTTTCTAGAAGTTTTCCTTAACTTGATATTTTTCCTAAGATTCTACACACCCTTAAGGTAATGTAGAAGGAGGAATTGCATGCAAAAAAATTCAAGTTAAATAATGTCATTGATGGACTAGTCCATCATATATATAGTAGAACTTGATGCACTTCCTTGAATATCTAAGTACATGTTTACCAGTCCGTGTGGCTCACATTATTAATATGTGCAGATATTCAAAGAGTAGAAAAGTAAACAAAAATTGCTACTTGCACTTCATTGGTATAGACACACACATTTAATGTTATCTTATCTAGTGGGAGCAATGCATTTTAACACTAATATAGACACACATGTAATGTTGTCTAAATTCAGTGGGAGATATGGGCTTATCACCTTGTATGTGACCTATTTTATTCCTAGATCGTCTTGAAATAATACATTACTATTCACATATGAAGCATCATAGTTTTATAAGAATCATTGCATATTATTCTAATAGATGACTTGTCGCTTTTCTGATGTCGCTGTCTGAAATGTTATCTATACAATATTTATGCATGATTGCTTATTACACAATAAAGTTCTATATATACTTGTAATGCAAATATGATCTAAGTTTGACTCAAATCATATCATATATGTGACATTGTCATATTATTCATACAAACAAACAAAAGCGTAGTCATTTGTTTGTATAAATACTTGATGTTGTGTCGTGCACAAGTAGGAGAAATCTTAATTGTGTACAAAGTACAACACATAAAAATATGACTAATGGTTTTCTCAACCGCGTGGTAAGAAAGCTAATATTCTACTAGGACTTATACACCTCGATGTATGTCGCCCTACTTAGAATTAGTGTCAAGAAATAATGAATACCTACTTCTTCATACTCACTAAAAAGTTTAGCCAATATGATTGTGTCTTCTTGTAAAGACATCAATAAGAAGTATGTAATTAACTTGAAAAGACTGTTGAAGCTAAGAGTCGGCGTAATAATATTTTATTTAATATGCTTGTGACTTCTTGTAAAGACATAAACATAAGGTCCTTGAACTGATTAAAGACTTATAAAGTAAGCAATAGACTTGTCATGTCTCCTTGTCACGACATGTACATAAAGTCATTGAAATGTTCAAAGACTTGTAACATATTGTTAGCAGTTAACGTGTTATGTCTTCTTGTTAAGACATATACATAAAATCCGTGAACTTCTCTAAGACTTCTACGTTATAGCATGCAATTGCCTTGAAAAACTGGTAATGCCATTAGGTTTGAACAAATTGGCAAGCATGTGAGCCAAAGGGTATTAGGTTATCTAAGGAATTGTGGTATTGTCTCACAATCCCATTACTCATAGAATACCACATCTATATGGTATATCTGATGTGTAAAATCAAACTCTATTAACATTGTTTGATTTTTGATAACTTTACCTACTCTACCTCTAATCTTATCAAGGTCAACAAAATTAAGCAAGCCACATGTTTACTCAATATGCTTCTGACCAAGAAGGTAACTAAGACACCATCAGGTTATGGAATGGGAAGACTCCCATTAAGTCTTAATTGAAGTTCTGAATTTGTTGAGATCACGTTAAGCGTGTTATTAGCAAACTAGAGTCAAGAATTATCAGCATATACTATACATCCCAAACGAGAGCAATTTTATTGTTGCTCGACTTGTTGTATATTAGGAGAAAGTCTCCTCTTACAAGAAGCAAGTGGGATCATCTGTTTTTGGAGAAATTCTCTTCTTACATAACCTTCTAAATGCACTAGCGAACAACATAATGATTGTTGAGATATAGTCCATTAAAGAAAATCATTTTTGGAATTTGATTGATCTTTCACCAATCGGTATGACTGAGAGGTTAAAATGGTTCTTCTAGAAGAAGACTAATATGGACAAAAATGTACACATATTTAAACGCACTTCTTGTGGTAAGAGTTTTACTTATACTCAAGCGATTGACTATAATTAATGCTTCTTTTTCTTACAAGCGTTAAATGAATAAAGATATTAATTACCATACTTCATTTCATGAATATGAAATATGGCAATTGGATGTAAAAACTCATTCCTGAATGATTACCTTTGCGAGGAAGTTGCGTAATCATAAGGGTTTATGAATCAAAATAATCTTTAGAAAGTGTGCAAGCTGTAAATATCCAAGTGTGGATTAGAGCATGCATCTAGGAGCTGGAATCCTAAGTTTAAATCGATAAATTGATTTTGATTGAAACAAAGATAACTCCTAAGTACACCTTAAAGCTAGTCGGAGCATTATGTTTTGTCTTTCTTACATCTCATATGTTGTCAACATATTGGAAATAATATTTCACCTAAGCTAGATTTTAATCCTTAGTTTGGAATAATGTTTCTATCGAGTGATATACGAAATAAAACATACGAATAAAACATACAACCTTAGAACATATGTTTATTAAGATAAACATACGTGATTAATAAGGCTACACAACATGTCATATCATTGAGTAAGACTCAAAGTTCTATCTCACCTGATGAGTTGAACACATGTATGAAAATGTTTAGTTTAGCTAAAAGGTTTTATTATGTATGTCATGATATGTATTAGGCTAATTGTAACACTTGCATGAATGCAAGACGAACTGACAACCATAATAACTAAGTGAAAGTCATTAAACTACTATTGAAAAAACATTCTAAAAGGCCTTTTAAGGACTAAAGACATGTTTATCGTTTACGGATTTTTTAATAAGGAGATTAGTGTTGAGTTCATACACTAATACTTATTTTGATTGAGATGATTCTGAATCCTAGTCATAGCCAGATTTTCATCATAAATGATAATACTGTTGAATAGACATGCTTGATTGAAAGCATTGTTGCACTATTCATTAAAGAATAAGAATACTTTACAGTTTGGGAAGCTAGTAAGAAGACTGTCTCATATAGGTGGTTTTGCTTGCTTCAAACAACCTATGTTATTTGTTATGGCGATGCTAGTATTATTGTATTAGCATTCGAACACACATATACAAAATGACAGTCATCGTATTATTCAAAACCTTCACTGCTTGTGAGTTTTGAAACAAGTATTCTCAAAGGTCACTCAGATGACAACTTAGTTGGTACTTTTTACAAAGATAATGTCTTGTACCAAACATGTTTATCATGCTAGGAACATTGAACTTCAACCTGCTAGTAGTCTTATGTATATTTGTTTTTTAGTATTTGGATAATGGAATGTTAAGTAGTTGTATTAAGCAATGAATTGATATACCTGATATGATCGTCTTCATTTATACAACTGTGTTCTATATTAGCATGTTTAATCCATGAATAATTTTATTTATTCTAAATTGTCCATTGTCAGTTAATGATACGGGAGCATCATTGAATTAAGGCAAATGTGAGTGTTTTTGGTCATATTCATATGGTATGAATATTAATGGATGATACCGCCAAACTCATATGTTGTTTATTGGATGAACATTGGACTGAACCAACCTACGAGAATTCACTACATGGATCGGCGTCAATAGTGAATCTCGCAAGTGGTTATGTCTCTCATCTTCAGACTTGAGATGCAAGTAGGTTTTGTGTGTGTGAAATGTTAATCTTTGATATGGTTCAACGCTGACCTGTTGAAGGCTGTTATTAAAGCCATTTTTAGGAGGGTATATGAAACACATAACGGACACGTGCAGTCAAAATGAGATTTGTTTCTCCACATGTTATGGAGTAAGATACTACTGGGCCCCTCGATGATTTGAACATATGTATGTGTGGCCGCACCCAAATATAATTAAGATGATACCTGATTGATTTGGTAATATAGTTCAATGTCTATATCGAGAAACAGAATTGTTAAACATTAGAATGACTAATGGTCCATGTCAGATGTTCAAACATAATATCTATAACAAAAGGATGATTGATACCTAAACCATTTAAAATGAGATGTTTAAGAAACTATCCTCATATGTCTTTGGAGGCACTGACGTGTTGCTAGACGCTAACCTTTGCTTGTATAATTACTTGATTATTATGACGTGCGCAAGTGGGAGCTATTGGAGTATGCTCGTGTCATAATAAATAATTATATGGCTAGACACATATGAGCCTATGGGGTTACACACATATACACTGAGGTACCATTTATATATCGTGTTTATTGTAATTACAGTATATAAATAATCCACGTAACACGAGATAACTATCAGGCTTATAATAACTAAGTATTGTACTTAGTTAATTGGACTTAGAAAACAAAAGGGGAGGCCCATATAAGCCCTATAGGGGCCGACCATTTATGGTCATATGGTAAGGGATACATTTGTTTGACCAATCAAATTTAATATGATTATCTCATAATTGATCTTCTAATTAGTTTGATTAACAACTTACCTAATATCTCTCCCCTATATAAACACGGCACAAACACACTCATAGGTATGTTTTTTTGTTCTTGTTTTCCCATCACTTTATATCTAGATTATTCAAGGTGAATTTTAAGGTTACGAGGTTATGACTAGCATCAATTGGTATACAAGGAAGTGTAGTGTGGATAAATCATAAAGGTGATCTCCATTGATCACTTGGTTTCATTTGGTTTTTCGTGTTAGGGTGAAGGTCACTGGTTTAATCTACCGATCACGCTACAAAGGTATTACTTTTCTTGTTTTTCTTTGATTGATCATATGAATCTATGGATCCGTTGATAGGTGCATTATCCGCTGCATTTAATATTTGTATATATGATAATCTTTTAATTCAGCACCTATAAAAGGGTGAAAAGAAAGAAGCCCTCCTTACACTTAGGCAGAAACTGGGTCAATACATTTGTTGTCAAGAATCACAAAGATGATTGTTGACATTAAAGACTGACATCATGGACCCAGTCATGCAATGCACAACCCTCCCTAGTATAACAACCTAAGAATTTTCATCAACCTATATTACTATGATCATAATTGTACAGGGAAATTTTTTGCTTTATTACATTACTTGCATTGTCAATATCTCAATATATAATGTAATTTGCATAACTAAAGTTTCTGTCTTCATATATGTCAAGCAAACATCACAATATGTCAAGTCAATATCATCATATCCTTATTACAAAGTACATTATTCCTATAATGTATCATTCGTAACGTTATATCAAACAGGCTTTAAACCGTTATCGTATACCTCTAAACCCTAATTCCATGAAAGGTTAATATCTAAAGTGAATGTCAAAGCTACTAAAGCATATATACAAGTAATATAACATTTCAATTGAAATATAAACTCCCTCTAAGTCAAGTACAAGTTTTCAAAGCACAATGTATAAGTCATTAAGCATGACATCTAAAATAGCCGTTTTACCTCTGTTTTCAATCTAATTTCTTCACCATCACTTGTGTACAAGCTACTATACTCATTTTATAATCTGTAAACCCTAATTATTCTATTCATAAGCTTTCATACATCTTTTTGCACTCAAAACCCTAATTCAAAACCCTAAACCCTAAAACCGAGCTAGTTTCTAAACCATGACCCGTTTTTTGATTTTACCCATTGGAAACCCAAACCAACTCTCAAATAAGTTGTAATAATGTAAATTACAACATTCTCATTCATATTCCATCATCATTCCATCATTCTATTTCAATTATACAATAAATAAATCCAGAAAACCCTAATTATGCCATAAATGTAACTTTGACCCGTTTACTCTCTTTTTTACCCATTTTAACCCAAACCACCTATCAAATTTTGAATATAATCCTTAATATAAGTCTTAGGATCAGTAACCTATCATTCTTAATCAAATTTATACAAAATCCAAGCATAGAAACATAATTTGTGCCCTACTTGAACCCGTATACACCTTTCTTGCAATTTGACCCATTTTAGAACTTTTATTGCAAACAAGCACCTTATGACTAAGCAACTTACCTTCCTAAGCAGCTTACATACCTTCTACAAGAAATATCTTCAATATTTTTATTAAGAAAAACTTCACATGTGCTCTTATTCTTTCATTTCAAGCCGTGGCATCAAAAGGGTGTTCCAACACCTTCTAGTTGATTTCTATCTTACATGACTCATCATGTAGACTTCCCACATCACCCTCTAGCTGTTCCACACGTCCTAAATCAGAATCATAAGGAAACCTTGGCCTTTAAGGGTTGAAACACTATAAATAGGAGTGTTATGCTTCCATTTCTACTCATCCCCCACTTCCTCCTCTATAACCCATCATAGCAGCAATCCTTTGCTCAATATGAATTCTAATAGATCCTAAGAAGTCCCAAGAACAGAAGTGAAGCAAAAGAAACCAAGAAAAGAAGCCCGGGAGTCGTTATTCTAGGCGTACGAAGCTAAAAGTCCCGATTTCGACCCGTTTCTAAGCTATAAGCTCAAACCCAGGTTCTGAATGTTCTACTTCTGCTCCTACACTCTTATAATGTTCATATGATCCTAAATATACTCTTGTTAAAGTTTCATAACTCAATTCATGCTCATTTTCCATTTTGATCCAAAACCGTACACCCGAAACCCTAATTTCGCGTTTTTCTTGAAACTAAATTTCATAATGGTTAAATATTGTTATAATATATCCTAGCATTCTTAACTAATGTTAAAATAAACACTTTACTGATTATTGAAGGAATTTTAACTTAAAACCCACGCGTTTACGTTTTAAAATTTAAAACCTTAATTTGACCCGTTTTGCTTCCTAGCTTAACGAACCGTTATTTTGAACTTGCGTTGCGTTAAATCTTCATATTTTAGTTTATTATAACATATAAATATCTTTTGAAATGTTAAAATAAGCTTGCATGGCAATTTTGACATGTTTTGTAATTATAATCCATGCAAGGGGTATATATCGTAACTTTCTGAAACTTATAACTAAAGGGGCTGAATATGTCATTTTATCAAAGTTATAACTATAAGGGTCTATTATGTCGCTTTTCAAAGTACAAGGTTTACTTGGTATATCTTTTAAATTTGAAGGACCAAAGTCGTAAAAGTGCAAACTCTGAGGGTATATTTTGCCACTTTTCAAACTCAAGGGTCTAAAAAGAAAGTATAAAAACAATTCAAAACATTACAAGACATAACTTTAATTAACTCTTCTCGTGCTTAACATTTCCAGATATTGATTAAAACGCTTAAAACCGATTATATCGTATCACAATACTAGGGAGCTTCATATTAAGGAGTTTCATCTTGGTATTACGTTCTGACTGATTTTAGGGTTTACGATTTAAAGTGCCCTAGCTCCTCAAACGTTTACTGAATGACTTCTAATATGAATAGGCCAACAGTGATACAATAGTGATACAATAATTCCAAACTCTTCAATCAAACTCATAACTCTTAAACCAAAGTTCTAAAGTACACTCTTCCTAAGACTTGACATGTTCTACTCAGGTTGTGTGACGTGGCTATTTACTATATCAACCTTCCCTGGTTAAGATTGTGATAAGGTCGTCAGCTTTCATTTCAGAATATTTATTACATCTACCTACCAGGTGAGTTCATAGCCTCGCTTTTCAATCTCTTTAATGTTTTCAAAAACCCGCGAGGGGATACATGCTCAATTGTTTTTAATATGCACAAGTACTTAAAACCGATATTGTGAGTTCATAGCCTCGCTTTTCAATCTTTTGAATGTTTTATAAACCCGCGAGGGGGATACATGCTTGTTACAAACTCTTTTATATACTCATAACAATGTGATTACTTTTCAAAGATTAATGAATTCATAACCCCATATTTCAATCTTTTGAATACTTTTTAAACTTGTGATACCTGATATAAACCATGAATGCAAGTGTTTTCTAAATGTATGCTATCCAGATATATTATTGCATAAGTAGCTTCCAGTGTCGTTATTTTCATATCATTAATCATTAATTACTTGCATTGCAACTGAACGCAAATATTGTGAATAGATCTATTTTGGGGGTGACGGCTCCCGTTTGTATACCCATGCTTGGGGTAGCCAAACGCACTATATTTTTCCTAATAGGTAACTTTGGCAAGTTATCTTTTCCACAGGGACATCTGTCCCTAACCAATATCACTACGGTATTTCCCTGTTAATGTATTGATGTCATGAGCTTAGGTACAATAATAATGTTACCCTGATTTTCCATGATAATTATATTCGTTGCAATTATTACCATTATAGTGACTTGCATTCAACCATATAATATTCAACTACTTTCCATGATAATACTGTTCTCTATAATAATATTGATCTCCATGATAATTATCCCAGTAATGCCAATATTTCCATTATGACTTGTATTCAACTATTACATTGCAAACCTATGAATTTCACTTAACCATTATGTTGACTTTTTTTAGCATGTTTATCTCAGGTTATTAAGCAATATACAGCACGGAGTGGCATGGACTCAAAGATGGCTGAACTATTAT
>BQNB010033810.1:0-52033 GCA_026074375.1 Tanacetum coccineum
CTTTGGAAAAGTTAGTTGATTTCATAATAAACATTTCACTTTTCTATTTTCTCTCCCATCTTACTCTCTCTCTTCTTTCTATATCTAAGAAATCATCTCACTCTCTTTATATATTTCTTGATCTAGATCCGTGTATGATATGAAGTGTATGTGTTAAAGGGATCCTACAGATGATCTCTATAACAATCTCAAAGTATATGAACCAGAATTCAAAGGGACATCAAGCTCAAACACAAGCATACAAAACATGGTTTTTGTGTCCTCTAACAACTTTGGAAGCACTAATGAAGCAGTTAATAATGCTCATGGAGTTTTTGCTGCTAGCACTCAAGTTAGTGCTGCTAACTCAACAACAATTAACAACTTGAGTGATGTTGTCATCTGTGCTTTATTTGCGAGTCAACCAAACAGTCCACAACTTGACAATAAGGACTTGCAACAGATTAATCCAGATGACTTGGAAGAGATGGATTTGAGATGGCAGATGGCTATGTTGACTGTGAGAGCTAGAAGGTTCTTGAAGAATACAATAAGGAGGATCACTATAAATGGCAATGAGTCCATTGGTTTTGATAAATCCAAGGTGGAGTGCTACAACTGCCACAAGAAGGGACACTTTGCTAGGGAGTGCAGAGCTCTAAGGAATCAAGACTATAAGAATAAGGAAAGCACAAGAAGGACTGTGCCTGTGGAAACATCTACTTTTACAACTTTGATCTCATGTGATGGTCTTGGTGATTATGACTGGAGTGATCAAGCAGAGGAAGGACCAACAAATTATGCACTCATGGCCTACTCATCTTCAAGTTCTGATTCTGAGGTATCTAATGATTCTACTTGCTCAAAATCTTGTCTTGAAACTATTAAAGTGCTTAAATCTTAATATGAACAACTATTGAAAAAGTTTGAGAAATCTGAGTTAATGGTTGTAGCTTATAAGACAGGTTTACAGTCTGTGGAAGAAAGAGTTGAATTTTATAAAAAGAATGAGTCTGTTTATGTAGAAAAGATTAGAGGCTTAAAATAGGATATTCAAGTAGGAGAGATGGCTATTAGGAAGCTTAGGAAGAAGCTAGAAATAGTTTAAAAGGAAAAAGATGGCATTCAGTTAAATGTAGACAAACTTGAAAATGCATCTAAAAGCTTAAACAAAATAATAGAGAGTCAGATTGTAGACAATTACAAGAAAGGTTTAGGCTATAATGCAGTTCCACCTCCCTTAATAGGAAATTTCATGCCTCCAAAACCTGACTTGTCATTTACTGGATTAGAAGAGTTTACAAGTGAGTCTGTAGTTATTAAGCCTGTAGTTGAAACTAGTGAAGCTAAGGCTAGTGCAGACAAGCCTAAGGTTGTCAGGAAGAATAATGGTGCTGCAATTATTGAGGATTGGGTGTCTGATAGTGAGGAAGAAGATGTGCCTCAGGCTTAGAAAGAGAAGAAAATAGTTAAGTCTAGTTTTGCTAAAATAAAGTTTGTTAAATCTAAAGAGCAAGTAAAATCTCCTAGGAAAACAACTGTTAAACAAGGTAATCAAAATAGGCTGAACACACATAGTCCTAGAGGAAACCAAAGAAACTAGAATAACATGATGTCTCAAAGATTAGGAAGTAATTTTGAGATGATTAACAAAGCTTGTTATGTGTGTGGAAGTTTTGATCACCTGCAGTATGATTGTGATTACCATCAGAGATAGTTTAATAATAAAAAAATGGTAAAACCAGTGTAGAACTTTACACAAAGGGTGAATCACCAGAATTTTTCTAGAATGACTCACCCCATTCCTAAAAGGAACTTGGTTCCAAAAGCAGTATTAATGAGGTGTGGCCTAGTATCACTTACTATTGCTAGACCCAGTATAAACTATTGCTCAACCCAGAACAACAGTGAATAGTGCAAGACCAATGACAAATGTTTTTAATAAAGCACATTCAACTGTTAGAAGACCCATTAACAACAAAACATCAACTAAAACAGTAATTTTAATCAGAGGGTTAATACTGTTAGTGTAACGGAATGTTAATACTGCAGGCAGGCCACAATGTGGTAAATACGCTAAGGCCCATAAGTAGTAACTTAAAGCTGTAAGGGAAACCAGGTAAAAGTTGTTAAGGCCTCAGCTTGTTTGGTTAGGAAACTTAAAGACTACAGGATAGACCATGGTTTCTAAACACCACATGCATCATCCATTCTGAACAATTGATTATATGATGCACAAGCAGAGACAATAAACAGAAAAATAGATCTAATTAAGAAGAGTAGAGTACGCTAAAAGGAAATGGTCTCCAAGGTTTGGGCAAGCCAAGTCGATAATGGCTTGGTCCCCAAAATAGACTAGATTTTCTTACTACATGTGCAGGGCAATCCACAAATGAATTTAACCAGGACCAATGAGTGATTGACAGTTGATGCTCAAGAGGCACGGACAGGGAAACAATTCCTATCTTACTGATTTTTGAAGAAAAAGAAGGAGGATATTGCCTTTGGAGGGTAACTCCCAAAGGAGGGAGAAAATCACATGGCAGAGGTATCAATCACAACAGGTAATTTAGTCATTTTGAAAATGTGCTACTTTTGTAATAGAGTTACAGCTTTAATCTCTATAGTTATCCTCACAAATAAATTGACAAAAAGAATAGGTTATCTTTAATGACCCTGAATGTATGTTTTATACTCCAAACTTTAAGTTAAACTGATAAAGTTCATGTTTTACTTAAAGTTCCTAGAAAGAACTCATATGTATACGTGGTTGATTTAAAGAATATTATCCCTAAAGGAGGACTAACTTTGTCTCTTGTGCAAAACAGCAACATTTGTATGAATCTAAACTATGGCAATAGAATGCTTTGGACACATAAATTTTCATCAACATGAATAAAACTGTTAAGGGAAATACATGTAAGTAGGTCTTAACCTTCAAAACTTTTTGAAAATGATCAAACCTGTGTTGCTTGTCAAAAGGGAAAGCAACATAGAGCTTTTTGTAAGTCCAAAACAGTAAGTTTAATCAGCCAACCTTTACATATGTTGCACATGGATTTTGAATGGATCAAACATTTGAAAAAAATCTTAATGAAAAAGTATGTATAGCCTAGTTTGTCACAGATGTTACAGTAGGTTTAGTTGGGTTTTCTTTCTAGCTACTAAGGATGACACTAGTGGGATTCTTAAGTCCTTTATAACTGGAGTAGAAAATCTAATAGATCAAAGGGTTAAGGTAATTAGGTGTGAGTGTGACAATGGAACTGATTTCAAGAATAAGGAGATGAATTAGTTTTGTGAGAGAAAATGTATTAAGAGAGAATTTAGTGTAGCTAGAAATCCTCAACAAAATGGAGTAGCTGAAAGGAAATATAGAACACTAATTGAGGTTGTTAGGACAATGCTAGCTGATTCTAAGCTACCTATTACTTTTTAGGCTGAAGCAGTTAATACTGCTTGCTATGTGGCAAAATAGGGGATTAGTAATTAAAGCCTCATAAACAAGACTCCTATGAACTTTTTTTTCTTGGTATAAAAAAAACAGCTTTAGGCTTTACAGACACACAGTTGGGGTGTCCTGTTATAAAATTTTTTTTTCTACCCAAATACCATAGATCACTTAGGCAAGTTTGATGGTAAGGTGCTGATGAAGAGTTTCTTAGTTGGTACTCAATTAATATAATCTAGCCTTTAGAGTCTCATCAAGTAGAACAAGGATATTAAAGAGAACCTTCCATTCCAATTTAGTGAGAATACACCTAATATTGCAGGAAGTAGACCAAATTGGCTTTTTGATATTGATGCACTAACAAAGTCAATGAATTATAAGCCAGTTGTTGCAGGAAATCAGTCTAATGGTAATGCAGGATACATGCAAAAAACATGTGATGATGCAGGTAAACAAGAAAAGTGAGACATTAACCCTGGCAAATCTATTACATAGTCTGCCTACATTATGGTTTCTTGATCCACTACTCACTCAAAACTCAAAGAGTTCTTCCTCAGCTTAAGATTCAAACCTTCAGGAGCATATAAAAGTACGGATTTACTGAAGAACCAAAAGAAGAAGAAGGAGGTGATCCAAGTACATAAGAATGATAGTGATAACAGCACTTAAACATATATTAATACTGATCTGATGGAAACATCACTAACAATGTTAATACAGCTGTAGATCAACTACGATAAATAACTGCTGGCATAAGAAGTTAATGTTGTTAGTAGTAATATGAGCATTGAACTTCCAAATGATCTAAATATGCTTGAAGATTTTATGAAGATTTTGGATGCAAGTGCAGACTCATGAAAAATTGAATACTATTATATGCTGTTAGTCCTATTATCCAACTACAAGAATACACAAAGATATCATTCCAGTTGAACAAAATAATTAGAGACTTGAATACAGCACCCCAAACATCGAAGAAGACAAAGAATTTGAAAGAACATGGTTTGTTATAGTAATATTTTCAGCAAAGACAAACCATAAAGTACTTTCAAAATTGCCTTATTTTCTTACCTTTCTATCCACAAAAGAACCCGAACAAGGTAATTCATGCATTGAAGGATCCAAGCTGTATTGAAGCTAAGCGGGATAGCTTCTAAATTCAAATTTACCAAAGGGTTTGGACCTTGGTGATTTACCAATGGGCAAATAAGGGCTATGGCACTAAATGGGGTTCTTCAGGAACAAGAAGGATGAAATAGGAATTGTCTAATTAAAGAATAAGGGCAAGGTTGGTTGCTCAAGGGAACACACAAGAAGCAGGGATTTAATTATATGAACGTCTTTGCTCCTATTCCTAGAATTGAAGCAATTCAGGCTATTCTTAGTCTATGCCTCATTTAAAAGACATTAGTGGTGTATACCTAGATTGATTGTTCAAGAGTTATATGTCTTTATGGTAGGATTGAGAAGAGGAAGGTCTCTGTTTGTTCAACCATCAGGATTTGAAGATCCAGACGCGATCCCTAATAGAGTATTACAAAATTGTAGAAAAAGGCACTTTATGTTACATCAAAGGCTCCCCATCGCATGGTAATAAACCTTGTCCAACTTTATTTATTAGACAATAGGGTTTCAGAGAGGTCTAATAAGAACAAACTTTGTTTTTCAGAAGGGACTCTAAGTAATATTTCGTTAGTTCACTAGAGTGTATGTTGATGATGATCATATTTGGCTTCTACAAAGAATTCATTATGCACTAGAGTTTTGAGCAGATGATGCAGAAGAATTACAAAATGAGTTCTAGGGTGATTACTCACATTCTTCTTAGGACTGCATTAAGGCAAAAGGATGAAGGTATCATTTTTATCAGTCAAGACCAAGTAAGTGACTGAATTTTGCAGAAATTTTAGTTTACTACTGATGTCTAACAGATAACATAGCACACAAGGTAAACACAAAAGCCTTTGCTTAAGGATGAATCTTACTTGGTAGCATACACTGTAGTGATATATGCTGTTGAGCAATAGCTTGGCTAGGAAGTTCTAATACAACAGAGGTTGAGTCCACTATCTTGGGTGTATGATTGATTTACATGGCAGTGCAAGAACAGACTATGGTTTGCTAATTCACTACAGAGATTGAATATGTAGCTCGCTTCAATTGTTGTGCCAATTCTCTGGATTCAAAATAAGTTCTGATTATGGGTAGAACTTTATGCATCCAAAGATCTATATGAGTAATAAGAGTACTCATGGCAAGTTAAGAACCCTGTTTTTCATTCAAAAACCAAAGTAGGGCATAAAAATCAACATTGAGATTAACAATCACTTTGATCAGAGATTCAATGAAACGAAGCTAATTCAGATGAGTCAAGAATTATACTGACAAGAACGTTGTAGATTTTCTTACAAAAGTATTTGATGTAAGTAGATTTCAATATCTAATTGCTAGTATTGGAATGCTCAATCTTTAAAGTCCTGATTAAGAAAATGGTGAGGTAAAATAATAGAGAGAATTAGTGGTGAGATGAAAACAAAACGAGATTGTGCTAAAAATAAGATAGAGGATTTGAGATAGAGTAAAGAATTTATAGAAATCAAAAAACAGACAGACAGAGAATTGTGAGCTAAAAGAATTAAGAGACAATTAAAAACAAATCAGATAAGAATTGTGAGGTAAATTGAATTGAGAGAAATCCATCCAAAAAACAGACAGAGATTTTGTGATCTAAAATATTAATTTGAGATGGAAAAGCCCTTATATTAGAAGGAATTGAGTTAAAGCTGGTGATATCAAGTTAGATTCGCTAGCATAAACTACTGCTGCTAAGGGAAAGTTAGGCTGCTTATGCATAACTTTAACTACTGTAGGTTATAAGTTAAATGCTGCTTGGCTTAATTTACTGTTGAGTTATACATGCTCGTGTACTACTACTGTTAGTTTGAAAGCTAATGCAGCTAGGCATAAACTTAACAACTGTTTGGTGAACGTAAATGTTGTTGAAGGTGATTTAACATAAATACCTTCAATTAAGGATTTCATTAAATCAATAATCGATTTACAATCTTTCATATACTCTCTAATCATAAATACCCTAAACTTAAAATTTATCATTTATCATCAAACCCACAAATGACGACCCACAGTTTTTGCTGATACTCATCAATTTAGATGTCAGTTTTTTGGCTAAACCAGTTGAAAGTGAGGGGTTTGAATAAGTTGTTGATTTTCTGAATGCTAGTTGTAGGTTCCCGTAATTCACACAAACATGTATAGATCTAAAGATCTATCTAAGAATAGAAAGTTAGAATGAGAGAGAATTATTTGAGAGAGACAATAATCTACACACTAAATAGTGTATGTAAAAATGAATAAAGAGCTTACCTCTTCTAAAGTGTTGGAAGAGGTATTTTATAGTATCTATAACAATTACACCGGGTATTAGTACCTCGGTTCAATACCAAAAGTCATACTCCGTTTACCAAATAGCAACTACGAGCTATATTGAATCTTCAGTAAAATACACGGGGGTGACTAGTCTTTTTCAAATATCTAACAATCTCCTCCCTAAGGAGGTCAACCCCTGAAAATAATAAACTTAAGCTCTTCAACAATGGGGGGTATTGTTCAGATTGCTCTATGTATAGCACGTAAACGTTTGATTTCATTTGATTTGTATCTTTTGAATCTGAAGTTAGTGAACTTTAGACTTTTAGGCTTTAGCTTGACTTGTATGTGATCTTTAAACTTCTTTGAGATCATCATCCAATCATAATCTCTAATCATCATCATGTGATCTTTTGCCATCTTGTGAACTTGTGACATTCGGAATGATATGCTCACACTTTTCTGGATCTTGAAAGCTTGAATATTTAGAGTTGCGGACAGCTACATAATAACAATACTTGAGCTTTCATGATATCCTTCGAATGAGTTCGTTTGAGAATGAGCACGCGGTTAAGAACTGATTTTTTGGAGACACGTTAATCTTCCATCTTCCATCTTTAAATGATCCCTTGAAATGAAAACAGTTAGCAATAACAGAGACAATTGAATTAGAGTAAAACACAGATCTAATGTTAATTATGAAATATTTGTAACACATACGATAGTTTTGATTGATATCAATATGTTCAATAACCGTCAATTCTTATGCTGGAACAAGTTTGATTCACGTAGAATCGCACCATCGTTTTCTTTCCAGTTGACACAAGTTTGATTCTTGTAGAATCGCACAAAGTCAACCTACTAAGCTGTTTGAAGTAGTTCTAGCAGGATTTCCATCATCATCTAGTGAATACACCATCGTATCACTCGGGATGTTCCAGGCAATAACACAAGATAATGCGGTAGGACTCTTAAAGATAACCTTGTTACCACAGTGTGTGGAAAAACAAGAAAAATGGAAATGTGTCCTAATGAGAATAATTGATGATCTCTTGCTCTTAGACCTCAAAGTGCGCTTTGATATTAAGTGATTAGAGGCCTGGAGCTGACTGCCACCCTTTTCCAATACCGACTTACTCGTAGTGAGTGCGGACAGTAGATGCATGTTAGTCTTGCCGTGACATAGATGAGACAAGGTTTCTTTAAGAGAAACACTCGAAATGCTGGGAAGGTGTTGTGCATGTGCATACACGCTGTGGAGTGACCCATTGATGTAGTCAGTCAATGACAGCATCTCAACTTGGTGATAGTCTGACTCTGATCTATCATGTAGACTCCGTTTCTCCTTAGTGTATGGAGGGCTTCTTTTCTTTTACAACCTCTGTTATCCGTACAATTTTCTTTTTATTCTTCACAACCCCTTTAGTGCTTACCAGATTTCATTGACTAGAAACCTTGTTTTGGGTTTATACAAGTTAACTAGCTCCATCTCAGTCGGCACTATTCCCTTTTCTCACTTTTTCTCCTTTTTATCATACCTAAGGACTTCTAATCTAACTAGTGGATTCAGTCCGTGGGTAAATCCCTTCCTGGTTCTGGCAGGATCACATTAGGAACGAGTACCATAATCCTCTTACCATCCTTAATAACTTAGATCATATTAAATACATGGTCAGTCTTATGGTACAGTTCACCTCCATAAATCACTGTTAAAAAATACTCAATCTAGTACTTATGATTAAAACTATCAAAAAGTGTATATATACCCGATTGTTTTTCTTTGCTTTTTATAAAAGCTCCCCCTCGCACATGTGCATCGGTATTCGAAACTGTTTTAGGCACATGTTGGTGAGTATACACTTGAGTAATAAATGATCAAATTACATATTTTAATCACACATTTTTTTTCTCTCCCTTATCAAAAATTTTCAATCATTTGACATATTGGATATCAATAGATTTAAAATATGTAATAAACTTTCGAAGGAAACCGTTGGTTTTAGAGATTGGCCATTCTCTTTCACTAAGCCGTGTTTTGGATCATATTAATAGTCGTCCCCCTCAATCAATGAGGGATATATAAGATATCTGAGTACATATCTAATTAGAAAGATTTTGAATTTTCTAAAGAAATTTCTTGAAAATTGGTACTCAAACACTATTTATATTAGGCCTATAAATTAAGTCTCTACACTACACATTTATATATTCACAAGATTATGTATGAGACATGGACCTAAACTCTATGTTCAAACCGACAAAATGACATAGACACTTTGTCCATGCAAGGCAGTCTGTAGTCCGTCTCGAATACTCTCCTTTTGGAAGATTGTCTTAGCCATACCCCTTCAGAATCAACAATCCTTACCTTGAGTAGATTCAAAGCCTTCTTGTAATTCGCATTCAAAAGACTTAAAGAGTCTGACTCTGCCAAGTCTTTGAAGTACGCAATTAATTCGAACCGCAACACCCATGACAAATAAGTCCCGGATGTCAACAAACAATTTCTCTTAACATCTCTGATAGTGATGGAAGTATAAATTGAAATCACCAAAGTCCAACTAAGTCCCGATATCCTCAATTATTGCCCCTCTCAGTAGACGAACTGATAACACCTAAGACAACTAATCCCAAATGTATCTAACTTTTCTTCTTCTTCAAGATACTTACTAACAAGAGGAATTACATACTTATCATACCAAATTTGTCCCTCTTTGATCAAATATTCTACTCTTTAGTAAAAACACGCGTGGTGATTGACTATTAAATATGAAGCATTAATTAATCAGTAAACCAAGCTTTCTCACGGCTCTAATCACTCTTCTGACACCTACATTTCCCTAGGTATCTCACAACTGAGATGCATACCATAAATGAACAAGATACTCTTCTCGCTATGTGTTGGAATAGCGCACCCGAGGAAAGTAAACAACAACGTATAAAACAACTGATTTTCTCTACGGATAAGGCGCATTTTGTCTTCCCGAATGGCCTACTAATTCAAAATCAAGGCTATGGATTCTATCACCGTAGTTGTTGTACCTTTCAGTGTATTTACTCCTTCCCCCTTGATGTTTTCGATACACAAATCAGATGAATCTTAAATAAGCATACAAGCTATCAGATCGTGTTCGCCAGAATTAATAAACTAAAATCTATCCCGTTGAGAATCCAGTTTCAAGGCTTTTTTTAAACTCGAAATAATTTCCAAACATTCCTAAGTCTTTTTTTTTTTTACAAACTTTGAATGCGTTGGCAATTATTTAGTACGTTATGTATTTTAAAAAAGCCATGAATTCACTAAGTTCTTTCAATTGCAATAAGTCCCACTAGTTTTGAACAAATGACATCTAAGCACATAGTAGTGTTAATATGAATTACTCCCTTTAAATTGTTATCTGTCATAAATCAAAAACATCAACTGTTTACAAATCCTTGACGTCTCTTTGAAAGACCGTTTGAAAAAACGATTATTTGACACTTTCCTCACCCTCAAATTATGAACCCTTTTTCTATTTAAAGAGTTATGTAGTCAATTTGTTTGAGAGCGACGAATTATCTTTGAAAAATCTTTTCGTGATTACTAAAAATATTGATTCATTGGTGAAGACAACTTTTTTCCCAATTGCGAAATCAGATTTCCTCCTTATTTGACAAATAAATGGCACTGAACGTACACTTATTCATATGATGCATGGATATGAAATAATCCATGCCCGGGAAAAAATTAATAAACCCGTATGTCAGAACAGACTGTCTTTTCAGACGACATGGCGTCCTTATATGAAAAATCGGGTTTGCATTCAGAAATAACAGCAAAGCCATTGTCATGAGTTGAGCTCAAAACTTTGAATGTTTGTTAGAGTAGCTCAATACCGAGAAAGACTTCTCTTTTCGTAGCAAAGGAAAAATGTGCACTGATTACGTGTATTTTCCTTTACGATAAGGTGCCCGGTGTTATGCACGAAAAATGTACATAAGCCTATTATATAAATATATATATACTAAATAAATATATAATATAGTAAATATATATATATATAAATAGTATTACAAGATGATGTCACTAGATGATACATATCAAGCAGTTTAATGTTTGTCAGAACCTCCAGATTCTGCTAGGAGTCAAACTCTCATCTACCAATTCCTTCTGGACAAGCATACAAAAACCATCCTCAAGAAGGGCTTTTCATAAATAAATCAACCCTTGGTATTCAATTTCGACAAAATAAAATCAAATAATAACATCTTCAAAACCTGTTTCCTTTAGAAGTGAATAACCGAGTATGGATGTGTCTTTGTTATAAGACATTGTACGGGGTTGCATGATATTGACTATGCTGACTGAGAGTCGAATACAACGGTATTTTTGTTGTAGTTGAAGCCATAATCTGAGAGAAGCTGTGTCCTCATCCACATTACTTGATCACAAGTTGCAGATAACGCTCTACGTAACCACTGCCTTTTGCTGAAGATATGCAGTGCAGTTTTGATTCTCTCTTTGACATCCAGCTTACAAGTTACACCAAGGAACTAAATCCCTCTCCAGAAGTGCGTTTTGAGTATCAAGGCCATCCGGCATGATCACAGCGTCTGAAAACTAGCAGTTAGTTCAAAAAGCTGAATCCTTTGGATACCATATTCCCATGATAATGGTAGCCGCTTCAGTATTTAAAGGATTTCTTTTAACCTCCTTGAGGTGCTTTTTTGACGTTGAGTTCCGTGGCTTGATAACGTTCACAATAGCATACTGCTTGCACAAAGTCTGGTCTACAAGATGTCAAGTACATGAGTGAGCGCCGATTTTACTTACTATAATCAGATTGGTCTAACGGGTTCTCCACTCAAATCTACATCTAGTTTGGGTTTTGTAGCCAATGGTGTCTACAAAAGGAGTGACAATTTGTCTATATTAATGCTTTTTTCAGAATTTCTAAAGCGTGACTTGGCCTGATGAACAAATGCCTTGAGGGGACAGGTGGATCTGAAGATCCTAAAAAGAATTCATCTCCCCCATTAAGACATTCAAATATATATGTGCATTTAACTTTTCAAATCTTTTTGAATATTTAGGGTTTGTAGACCCTAAAATTATGTCATCAACATAAATCTCTTTAAATCTGCACAAGTAGAATAACCTCCCCGTATTTTTACTATTGAATAAAGTTGGGTCAATGTTACCTTTTAGACTCCTCCCTTTGACATCTAGGAAGTTTATGATAGATCACCATAACCAGGCTTTGGGCTTGCTTTTAATCCATACAAAGCTTCTTAGAAGGTAGACTTTTTCTGGATGATCTGGATCAATGAACCCTTCCGGCTGAGCAACGTAAACCTCTTCCTTCAGTGGACCTTTTGCAACAAGTCATGCTTTGTTGCGAATTACAGTCTGATCTTCATCCTTTTTGTTCTTCCATAACCACTTTAGCTTAATAATCATCTTGCCAAATGGTTTGTTGACGAGTTCCCAGACGTATAGTCTGTCGAACAGATGAAGTTCATCCCTGCATTGCTTCGATCCATAATCCATGCAGAATCAGCCATTGCCTCTTTAATGTTCTATATTTCGGTTTTCAAACAATACTCCACCCGTGAGCCCGCGAACTAACTCTTTTCAGGATCTGCGGCAAGCAGTCGTCTTGTTCGAACTGGCATGGATGATTTCCACGAACTTGTTACTAATGAATGATCGTTGGACCATCCGATAATCATAGACTTTGTGGTAGAAATGAATGCACATCGGTATTTTAATGTTGCGTGAGGAAGACTCACTCAATTTCCCTTGAACCCGTTATAGGAAAGAATTGATAAATTCATCTTGATCAAAACGATGCATTCAGCTGCTTGATCATTGTAGTATTCTTCAGCCATGAACATTTATTGGAGAGAAATATTCTTCAAAGAAATGAATAAATTAGAAATTCCAATAGAATATTGCTTCAAAGAAATGATTGAATAGAAATTTCGATCTCCTTTGTGACGATCAGTTTTTGTCTGCTAGAGAAACACATTTTTCCTTGGGCACACGGGGCTAGAATTGTCATAATCGGAGCGCCTTTTTGTTTATTGAAATGAGGTCTGAGGAGATATTGTCAACAGAACATCTCTTGTCGATTGGGCTAGAGGTCTGTAAACGATTTGATCAGACGGCATTTCATGAAGCTACGGGTCCTGAACTGCTATGATCAAGTAGGGGAGCCATGATATTGAGGCACGGGGTCCTGAACAAAAATTGTTCAAGAAAACCATAAACTATCTTTGAGATAGTAAGATCACAACATACGTTACACACCGAAAGGAGTTGGATTTACAATTGCGTCAAAGTAGCTCCAAATGCATGTTCTTGTAGTTTGAACATATATGTTGAAATTGGACGAGAAGGAGCGCCAATAACTTTCTCCAATGAGTGATACGTTGTCAACCAGTGATATAACAAACATTTGAATAAGATGATCAAATATAATGGAATGACCCCTTGTCAATTCGTTTCTTCAAAACTAAGTTTGAAGAAATGTTTATATCAAGGAGGGGTGCATTATTAAATTATGCATTTTGATGTCCATGAATTTTATTCTTTCAACCCTTGATGAGTGACTGAGATTGAATTTATCCTGAATTGTTGAGTGAATACTATAGATCTGTTTCGTCTTGATCATTGGTATTAATGAAGGTAAACCACTGGATTCACACAGCTTCTTGAAGCAACAATAGCTCCTTTAGGGTAACTCTGGGGAAATCAGTTTCGTGGTGGAAGATTATAGTACTACATTAAACAATGATACAACAGGATCTCAATAGTCATTTCTTGTAGATGGTGGAACCATACTTGGTTTTTGGAAGACAAAGGTGAGATTTGCACGAGTCCCTGAACTGATGTATCCAGGAGTCATCAAAGAAGGCGCAGGAGCCTGAAACCTGATTTCCAGGAGCCTACTTGACCATTTCAATAACTAAACTGCTTCTGTCAGTAGTGTCGGCAAGTTGGTGGAGGAAAGCTTGTAATGAATGATTCTTGACAGTGAAGAGGAGATGTTGGATTAGGAGATGAGGAGATCGAAGACTGAAGTATCAGTAAGGAACATGATGAAGAAACTTGTGAATAGGAACAGGACCATTAGATTTCAACCTCGGTTTCCATAGTAGCTTTTCCTGGTTCATATTTTACTTAATATTTCTTCAGGGATCAAGGCTAAGTTTCCCTCATTATATGCCCAGATCACTATCATCTCTGTCAAAATGTCACTGCCACATCGGCTTCCCACAAAAGAATTACTTTCCCTCATCAGGAACCTCTGGCTTGGATCCATTCCTTCACTTTAGGCTCTAAGTAAGATGACTGTGGACTCATCAAGACCCCTAAGATGTTACCAGTTCCTCATTTGAGTCTCAGTAACCAGTTTCCAGGTTGTCTCCTTGCTCAATTTTCTAGCTTTCCTTGAGAGCTTTTCAATATGTCAGCAGCCTCTCTTGTTCACAGGAGTAAAGAGTTAGAATTACCCATGAGCTACTTAAGACGAATCAGAAGACCTCTTCTTTTGACACAATAAAGAATCTCAAAAGCAATAGCAGACTGTCTTCTTATGTGTGGGCTCGGGTTTCAGATTCAGCATAGCATCAGACTTGTGTCAGTGATCTGGGATGTTGTTTGGTAAGCATATGCAACCAGAGAGTTAACAACATCACTCTTGTGTCAGTGATGTAGCCATCCAGTTGTGGTAAGAGCAGGATATTGTTTAAAGCAGATGCATCAGACTCCCTTGGTATCTTGAACTTTGTTATCATCTTTCGTAAGGATGCTGACTGACCCAGAAGCGTCAGATTCGTGTCTTCTTTCTCTTTGCTGACCTACCCTAGTTTCATCCACTGAAGGCCTTCATCATCCATCATCGTCCTTTCCTTCATCATCACTATCAATGCTTTCTCTTGTGGTCTTTAAACCTTGACTGCAATCTATCCTATATCCATGGTCACTTCATCTGCTATTAAAGCTTCCTAAGAGCAAGGTATAATGGTATTGGTAAGGATTACTGTTTGCATCTTGTTCCTATGTCATGTTTATGAAGAAAGCACTCTTTAGGATCAAATTTCTTTCTAAGAGCCCAACCTATGTCTTTGACCAGATGGAGTACGGTTATTTTTTTGAATCTTGTGTCCTCCTCACCCCTTCTTCTGCCCTTTTTGATTATGATACAATCTCCATTTGACTCTTTATTCAGATTCTTGATACTTGATGGACTCTGGGGCCAGGCAGGCGCAGAGTATTTCTCGATAAAATCTTGCAGTGTGTCGTTCAAGAATCTTAAGGAGTGCACATCAAGTTTTTGTTCTCAAGAATTTATCAACAACCGACAGAGAACTTGGATTGATAGAAGCCAAAACATCGCAGACGTGATCAGTCTTCTTGACTTCAGACTATCACTTGCTCCAAGCTCGTTTGCCCTCTTAGCTGAAGGCGTTGAAAGGATGTGATTTTCAGGAGAGATGTGGTGTTGTTTGTAGCTTCCGTGTTGATTGTGGAGGAGTGACCAGTGACGACGGCTTAGTAGATGAGACATCGTGAAGGGAGCAATCACTGGAGAGTTGACGTTACAGACTTGATGACTTCGGATCAGATGGATGAGAATCCAGACTCCTCTATAACTTTAGATTTCTCCTGCTGCATCCTTCGGTTGGTTAGGGGGGGGGGGGGGGGGGGGGGGGGGGGGTGGGGGGGGGGGGGGGGGGGGGGGGGGGGGGGGGGGGGGGGGGTTGTCCATAAAGAAATTGATCCCCAAAGTTATAAGTGTCAACGATATTTTCATGGAAGACATGAACCAGAATGATTTCTGGATTTTCTTCGATAACACTTCGTCGTTATGAGCTTCAAGATTTCATCATCCATGTGCTTCGGGTATGGTCCAGAAGAGACCATGTAATTTTCCAGAGTTGATCCAGTCTGTCTTCTTGCCATGGGCTCAGGTCTGGTCCGACACAATTCCTTTGCATGCTACATGGAACTCTCCCCCTTCCCCCTTGCAAACAGCTTCTTCTTCAGCTTCGGTTAAGCTGATAGCTTTACCTATTCCAAAATCTAAGTCTGGTTTAGGGACGATGCTTGTTTCATGCAGGATGGATCTTATTGCCTTCTGAAAAAGATCAGCACTTAGAGGAATCCATTTTTCATCAATGTCTAAAAGCAATAAACCCAGTCTTTTGCCATCATGAGTCAGAGTATACCAGAACCAGCTGAATCTAGATAGAAGGGAATTTCTGAGCAGTGAATGCCCTAACGAAGTTAGTGTTCTAGAAAATATCATCTGAAATCAGTGGAAATAGAATTCATCTGCAACTTCTGATCTAGATCTTTAGACTATAAGGTTTCCCTTTCCAATCTGTCACTGTTTCTGAGCAATGAAGGATCTGTTCATCTCATCCTGTAGTTCAGGTGACAGGAATATTCCTCTTCTAGTCCATCGGATCTGTGTAAAGAATATCAACGAAGAATAAAGATAGATAAACATATCATATAAATCAATCTGTTAGGTAAAGATGTATCGCCCTTATGTTTGACCTGCCCTTGATATCCGATTAGACACAAAGAAATGCCATCATTAGAGTCATTGGTCCATAATGGGTTGTAATTTCAACATTCGGTCAACCTTGGTCGACTGGTCTTAAGAGATTATCTGATGAGGCGCACTGCCAAGTTAACTAAGCCTGTATAGAGTCAACAAGACAAATGGTCCTTTGGAATAGTCCTAAGAGGTTTATTGGGCTTATTGGCCAAGACCATGGATAATTAGCCGAAGACGCTGCCCAATCAGATCATCCAAACCGCCATGGCAAGTAGGTTAACATTTCGCCATCAGATCAAGATCCAAGGCATTTTTAGAGTTACTTAATCTCCCTACAGACAGAATTAACACCCCTAACAGACAATTTAACACTTACAGATTTAACATCCTACTCCTTTCACCTTTGAACCATTTTATACACATTCAAAGACCAAGAATAAACCATTTTAAATCACATTAATTCACGTATTCTCCCCTCTTCAAAAATTAGCATATGCGTTTGCCATTTTTGATCTAGTGAATTATAATACCAGCTTAATGTACGTGGTCCCTTATAACTAACGACAAGCATGGGAAAGCAATGAACATGTTAAATGAAATGTCTAAAAACAAGAAGAATTCTCTTCCTTTGAAGATAAGCGTACACTCTCCTTTTTCTTTGTAAAAATGGTTTACGTACAAAAGAATAATAAATCCATTGACTTGAGCTAAAACCACCCAAACATTGAGTTTTCAAAATAAGCTCAAGACGAAGAGACATTTCACTATTCGTTATTAAGGAAAAATGCACTAAACTCTCGTACCATTTTCCTTTTATCTGAAGATGGGTAGTTGCAATCTAACATTTTGATTACAAGCCATTACCATGAGCTCAAAACTAGGAATGTTTTGTTATATAGCTCATGACCGAAAAGGATTTTCTCTTTCGTTGTTCTAAGGATAAATGCACTGACACGTACACTCTTTCCTTTTCTCTAAGGCGTACAACACCTTCTTTACTTAAGGAACAAGGCTAAGAAGAGATGCCAACAGACTGCCATTCACATTAAGGTAACGAGATGTTTGAAACCGTTTTATTCAAACGTCATTAATATGAAGAAACGAGGCCTGCACTGATGTGAACAGACATCATGAACAATGAGGACCGAGGCTTGAACTGCTTGTGATCACGCATCATTTGTGAATGAAGAACAGGGCTTGAACTGTTCGTCCAAAAACGTCATCCAAGATGAAGACCGAGCTGAACAGATGTGAAAATAGGACAACAATAGATCGAATGAGGGACCGAGCTTGAACAGCTGAGATCAAGCGCTCATTTGAAGCGATGTTTCATCAATTGAATTCCTTGAACGTATGAGTCATATCAGTCTTTCTTGGTTAAACAAACTCCGAGTCTTTCCGCTAAAGGGATTACAGATGTACCTGCCCTTGAGTTAGATTACCTGCAATAACATAAAGAGTTTGAATGCATTCATATGGTTTGTGATATCAATCATTTGAACCATTGGCGGTTCACTGTCAACTTTGGTTTGAGATCTGTATATCGATGAACACCTTTCCAGTAAGGTATCCACCAAGACAACAGTCTTGAAAAATTCTATCCCGTTAGTTTCCACCTAAGACAAGAGAGCTACAGGAGTTGTGAGGTGGTTCTCATGCACACGGAAGACTTATTGAGAGAAAACCTTTGTCCTTACCATTCTGCCTACCAGGTTTTAAGATAGTGTGGGTTCATCGGTTCAACGGGATTGTTGTTTCATGATCTGGTGGGACGTGAACTTTAGCACGAGAATTCATACCTATTCATGACTTTGTTATACAACATCATGATAGTTTCACTAAAGATTTATTTTATGACAAATCGAACAAACCAATTGTTTGAGTTCCAAGAATCCTACTAGAATTCCTAGTAGTGAACTACTAGAGGCTCACCATTTGACATTCCAACCACAACACTTAGATACAGGAAACTCCTATATATGTTTCTAGTTTATGGTGTATCAAGCATTAGGAGTGCAGGTGTGCTTCTAGATAGAGTGCCATATCCTTATGACTAGAATTCCTGGTTTTCGTCTCCGTGGTTCTTTATCCTAGCATCCTCTAGAAAGTAAAGCATGAACCATGTCATTAGAACCACACGATTCTTTTATGACTATTCTAGAGTAGTTAGGTGCAACACCCATGAGGTGTCTTGCACAGGCAGCAGATTTCTCTAACTTTAGGCAAAATAATGAAGGGAGTGACTGTTTTTGACAAATCACTTTTTCTCATCAACTTGGGAGGCATATACCGTTGTCTAAAATTCAGTGGGGTCGTTCAGGACGTAAACGAATTCGGGTTGTTTAGTCTAACAACTAAATGGTTTCCATAGATGGTTGTAAAAGGCGGTTTCCTTCCTCTCAAGAATTTGAAGCATTGGCAAAAACTTAGTGACCACGCTTATATCCTTCTTATCTTATCTCGTTCATTTTAATGCCAGCATTTGCAAAAACTTTTTCCTAAAGATGAGCTTTTACAGCATTTTCGACAGACTTTTTGATTAAGTTTGAGAAATAAAGATCACTGTTTGTCCTTTATTTTCGGAACTTTTCGTCTTTTAATTGAATTCAAAAAGTTCTTTGTAAGTCTGTTACAAATGCTTCATTTTCTTTTATTGCAGATTGCAGCATATCTGCTGCAAGACTAATTTACCACGACTGTGTTCCTAAATTCGATGGTTAATCGTTTCAATCACATCGATATCAATTTTTAACTGTGGCTTCATTACTGGTTGCCATCAACACTTTTAATTTGTTTCTTCAAGTTGCAAATTATTATGGTTTTGGCCAGTAGCCGAGCTTTCAAATCATTAATCACAAAATATTCATGAAATTCAAGAAATTCCCTGATTTCTTACCTGGTTTGTCTACTTTGAAACTTTCTTTCCTTTTGTTGAATTTTGTATTTCAAGTGAAATACACTCTTTTGTTCCTGTTGTAAATCAATCGTTTTGAAAGTTCATTGTAAATTTCCTTATCAACCATATCTTTTGTTTTGAGAAGCTCAGTTTTAGCAAAGCATCCTGCAATACACCCATCCCCTATGACACATATTGTAGAAGTAGGAGTGGTATTGCTTTCCAAAAGTTTTTCCAACAGATGTGTGTCATACTGGGTTTCAGATTGCTCAGTATGTACTGTTGTTCATGTAGCAAAGGATAATTATGTAGAGCAAGTCAATTGTACGTCATGCAAATGGCTCTTCGTCAATTACTGTGTTTGATATCTGCAACCGCAGCTTTGTGTGGTAATATCTCCCGAACTGCTTACTTGTGTGTATTCAGCTTGTCGTGACTTTGTCCCACTGCTTTCAGAGACAACCCACCCAGCATCAAGCCTGCTTCACGCATATCGACCTTTTCCTCTTGCCTTGCATATTAGTTTTCAGTCTCAGATTTGCTGAATGCATCGTTGTTTTCAGGCTCCTATCTAAACTGCCTTTAGATACAATCAACTGTCAATCCATTGCTTTGAACTGTATTGATCTGAATATCTTGAGACTGCATCCTTGACACTTGACTTAATTTTGAAGCTCATGAAGTATTTCAATCATGCAACTGACTCCATCTCCTTAGTGTATGTCTCTACTTTCTTCATGCGTAATACACCATATGAATTATAACAATACAACTATATGAATGACCGCTTCAAGTGTATCCAGGTTCTCGAGTTAACTCACGTCTGTACGCACTACAGGTCTAACAGCAGCGTTGAAGTATTCGAAGTCTTGTAGCCAACCGTTGATTCCAGAAGATTCCGTTGCTACCCCTTTTGAGGCAAGAAATTCTTGAACTGTATTCTGAGTGCTTGAAAAGAGAAGACCAAGTCTTTGCATTAACCCCCATGAAGATATCCTCTCTTTTAAGGTTGTAGCCTTAACTGATCCAGATTATGATACAATCTTCAATTTGAAAGTCGATGCTCTTCGATCCAAAGAATACAGCGAAATGCTGGTTCGAAAGGCGTCAACAGCATAAGGCGAATTTAAGGAGATAGAGATCCATAAAGATGGTGTCCTCGAGTTGTTCACCCATGTTCATTGCAGTTGGAGTGCCTTTGTTTTGCGAGCCGTTGCGTCAGTTGAAGCTCTCTCTCATCGAATTAGAAATTAGAAGATTCCATTGAAATTCGATGTGTGAAATAAAAATAATGATCTTAAAGAGATAATCTAGGATATTGATGTTTAGGTTTTAAATGCAATTAACCTTCAACGGGAATTATACAAGTCTATGAATTAAGCGACCGATAAAAAGATTAACGGGATTTTACAAAATCAATAGAAAAACCGAGAATGAAAAATCGTTTGATTGTTAAGGTATGGTTTGTTTTTTTGATTAATGCAGTTTTAAGATTTCCCTGTTTAGGGTTGGCGGATCTGGTGTATTTGGCCCGTAAAATATTTAATCCTTGAACCAAAACACAAAATTTATACCCTATACCAAAAATTTAATTTGTGTGTTAAAATATAGCTAAAAAAGTAAGTTGTAAAAATTAATTTTTATCTTAATTTTACCCTCCAAAAATAATTTTGAATTTTTTTCTCAACAAATTTTTTTTCTTCATTACCCAAAATTTAAATTTGGTGGTAAAAATTGGCTTAAAAAGGCTATAGAAAAAAATAAATTTATTTATCCCTTCTAACTTTCCCCGCCAACATAAATATTTTTTTTTTTTTTTTAAAGCGCTGCCTAGTATTTTTGCAACACCAGCCGCGTACAAAAAAATTCAAACTGTCCCCAAACCGCTGCCAAATACATCAAAGCAAACCGCCTCTTATATTTTTGCTAACTCGCCGTCTTTAAAAAATAATCAAAACCTGCTGCCTATATTGGACCAAAACCGCCGCTGTTGAAATAAGGCATCTCGCTGAATCAATAACTCCCTCAGTATAATCAACCCGCCGGGTATAAGCAACCCGCCGTATACATCAACCCCCGGTAGAGACTTAGCAACCCGCCGGTATAAGCAACTTCTGCCGGTATAAAAGCAAACTCGCCTTTGACCTGGTCAATCTCTGCGGCGCTACCTTTTCCTAAAAATCCGATCTTGTCCCTATCTTTTGTCAAACCGCCGGTAAGAATAACATTTAATATTCAAACCTCCAACAAGAACACACATTCGAATCTAGCTAAAATAAGCCCAAATATGCTATCTTTAACCACGAAACCAAGCTAAAATTAATCAATACTAAGCAAACCTTATATCTAGCCTAATCATGTCATAACATCTATTACTTCTCGGATCATCACAAAGAAGGCAAACCTCCACGAAGAACACAAACCTTAATAACTTATAAATCGACCTTGAGGCTTTGAGTTTTCACTTGGAATGGCTAACAATTACATCATGTTAACATGTATCGAACACGAAAAACCCAAGATTAACCAACACAATAACTGCTCAAAATAAGCATTGAGATGACCGTGGGCTTATTTTTCACATCAAAAACTAAGGACAATTTGATCTAGTTTAACCACTAAATCAAACCAAGAATCCCCCACGTGGCTCTGATCCCAATTGTAGGTTCCCGTCCATTCACGCACAAAATGTATAGATCTAAAGAGATATAGAAGAGAGAAAGTTAGTAGAGAGAGAAAATAGTTGATAGAGAAAATCAATAACACACTAAAGAGGTTGGTGTAAAGAATGAATAAAAGCTTTACCTCTTCCTAAATTTGGAAGAGGTATTATAAGTTTCGTTACAATAATACGCGGGTATTATATCTACCCTGTTCAATACCAAAGTCAATACGTTTACCTATTCTAAACTACGAGCTATATAGGACACAGTAAAAGTACACGGGGTGACCAGAGTCTTTTTCTAATATCTAACACAAGTTCATATAAGAAAATGCTTTAAAACCGTTTAATCCCACTATATAAACTTCATGTATTGTAACAATTTCTGGTCCTCTGGCAAAGGAGAAAACGGTCAATGGGAACAACAAGTTACAGCCCTAATGGATAGATAAGAAGATCATTCATAACTAAAGCAACTGGTAAAGAAGAGATCTACATTGGAAGATGGTTATGGTATTGAATTGTCTACTAAATTGCTACATATTTTTGAACAGCTTACACTCATAGGGTATGAAAAACTTTCATCGAAGCTTACTTTCTATAAGGCATTCTTCTCTCCCCAATGGAAATTCATTATCCATACCATTTTGCAATGCCTAAGTACTAAGACTACTACATGGAATGAATTTGGTAGCACTATGGCCTCTACAATTATTTTCTAGCCACAAACCAAAAGTTTAACTTTTCCAAGTATATTTTTGAAAGCATGGTGAAAAACTTGGATAGTGCTGGCAAATTCTTGATGTATCCAAGATTTGTGCAAATATTTTTGGATAATCAACTCGAAGGAATGATAAATTACAACAGATTTTATATTGCACCATCTCACACAAAGAAGGTTTTTGCTAATATGAAGAGGCAAGGAAAGGACTTTTCTGGTAGAGTAACACCCTTGTTCTCAACTATGATGGTGCAAGCTCAACAGGAACAGGGTGAAGGTTCAGACATGCCAACAGATCCCCATCACACACCCACCATTATTCCACCATCAACATCATAACCTCAAAGGAAACAAAGGCTGAGAAACTCAAAGCAAAGACACTAAGATTCCTAGTTCTAGGACCCTGTTGGATATCAATGTAGCACGGAGATCTGTCTATGAGAGAGGATGATAGTTTAGACTAAGGGTTACACTGCTTGGCTACTTGAGCTTAGATGCAAAGCCAGGACAAGTAACATCTCCGAAAGACCTAATTTTTAGTGGATTGATTGGATATAATTTGGTGGGTTATGTTCGGGGTTTAAACCAGGAGGCAACACCGAAAGAACCAAGTTCCATTGGAAGCTAGTTTAGGTGGTAGTCCTAGGCCGCTAAGAGACACCATGAGGGATACTATTTCTCATTACTAGTGTCTGAGAATGTATCTAATTTATTCTAATGACACCACTGCTCGTAGCGGAGTTAACACACCTTGAAGGTGGTGATGATAGACTGCACGTTAAGGAATTGATGGAATTTTATGAGTGTTACCAAATGCAACTAAGAGTTCTTGACCTGGAAAACACAAAGACTGCTCAAGCCACAGGAGATTACAATTCCTAAAAAAGAGTAGTCACGAAGCTAAGAGAAAGAAAAAAGTCAAGAACTCATGGTCTTTAAAAGTTTTATACTAGGTTTGGTCTGTCCTACTAGAATGTAACACTCTACGAGCAGTGGATCATTAGAAAATTTAGATACATTCTCAGACCTAGTATGAGAAATAGTATCCCTCATGGTGTCTTAGCGCCTAGGACTACCCACTAAACTAGTTTCCAAATGGATCTTGGTATCAATTGGTGAATGTCCTGGATTAGTCTTAGAAAGTTACCTTTGTCCTGCTTTGCATCTAAGCCAGTAGCAGCAGTGATAACCCTTTCTAAACTAATCTCCCTCTCTCATAAGACATCCTCATATTGCAAACATTCCCACTCGGAATCACAATACTGAGGAATCATAGTGTCCCTTTCTCTTGAAGTTTCATAATGGGCCTTTGTTCCTTGAGGTAAGATGTTGATGGTGGAATAAATGGTGGGTGTTGTGATGGGGAATCTGTTGCATGTCCTGAACCTTTTTTTTTAACCATGTTCCTGTTGAGCTTGCACCATCATAGTTAAGAACAAGGGTGTTACTCTACCAGAAAAGTCCTTTCCTTGCCTCTTCATATTAGCAAAAACCTTCTTTGTTTAGATTGAGCAAATATAAAATCTGTTGTAATTTATCATTCCTTCGAGTTGATTATCCAAAAATATTTGCACAAATCTTGGATACATCAAGAATTTGCCAGCACTATCCAAGTTTTTCACCATGCTTTCAAAAATATACTTGGAAAAGTTAAACTTTTGGTTTTGGATAAAAATAATTGTAGAGGCCATAGTGCTGACCAAAATTCACTCCATGTAGTAGTTTCTTAGTACTTAAGGCATCGCAAAATGGTATAGAAAATGAATTCCATTGGGGAGATAAGAATGCCTTCTAGAAAGGTAAAGCTTCGATGAAAGTTTTTATTTCATACCCCTATGAGTGTAAGCTGTATCAAAAATTGTACAGCATTATTAGCATACAATCAATACCACAACAACTTCCAATGTGAAGAGATCTCTTCCTTACAGTAGCTTTAGTTTTATGATGGGAAGAAAATTTCCCTCTTTCTATCCATTCGGGCTTGTAACTGCTGTTATCCCCATTTGACCGTTTTCACCACAGACAGAGGACCAGTAATTGTTAAATACATGATAGATACAAGTGGGAATTCACGGTTAAAGCATTGAACAAGTGGTTAGATATAGAAAAGCTCTCACCCCGTGGAATTTACTAGTTCAATATAGCACGTAGTTTTAATAGGTAAACTAATGACTTTTGTATTGAACGCGGGTACTAATACCGGTGTATTGTAAGAACTATAAATCCACTTCCAACTTTAGAAGAGGTAAGCATTTATTCATTTTATACCACACACACTTTAAGTGTGAATTATTTTCTCTCTCAACACTATTCTCTCTCTCTAACTTCTCTCTCTATATCTCCAAAGATCTATACATTATTTTTTGTGTGAATACGGGAAACTACAATTGCATCAGAGCCACGATTGGATTCGTGGTTTGACTGTTCTAGTGGTTTTAAATCTAGAGTCAAATTCCGTCCTTATTTTTGAAGAAAATAAGCCCACGGGCTCGCAAGCTTATTTGGAGCTTTATTTTGATGGTTAATCATGGAGTTTTTTATCGTGTTATACATGTTAAACATGATTATTGTTGCCATTCCAAGTGAAACTCAAGCCTCAAGGTCGATATATAAGCTTCTTAAGGTTTGTGTTTCTTCGGGAGTTTGCCTTCTTCTAGATGAACCGCTCCAGGAAATAGATGTTATGAATGGTTAGGCTTATAAGGTCTGCTAGTATATGATATATTTTAGCTTTGTTTCCGGTGTTAATAAGCATATTTTAGGGGGCGTTATTTTACGCTAGATTCGAGAATGTGTGATCTTGTTGGAAGGTTTGAATAATTAAATGTCTAATCTTATCCGGCGGTTTGACAAAAGATAGGACAAGATCCGGAATTTTTTAGGAAAAGTAGCCGGCGATTGACCCCCCCAGGATCAAGGCGAGATTGCTTTATACCAGCGAGAGTTTGGCTTATACCGCGGGTATGCTTATACCGGCGGGTGCTTATACCGGCGGTTAGCTTATACCGTCGGGTTTGCTTATACCGGCGGGTTTATTATATCCAGCGAGTTGCCATATTCACCATCGGCGGTTTTGGACACTATAGGCAGCGGGTTGATTATTTTTATTAAGCCGTCGAGTTAGCAAAAATAAAAGATGCTATATTTGCTTAGATTTATTTGGCAGCGGTTTGGTGACAGTTTGAATTTTTTTCAGGCGGCTGTTTGCAATAATCCTAGGCAGCGCTAAAAAAAAAAAAAAAAAAATTTAATTTTGGCGGGAAAAGTTAAGAAAAATTTAATTTTTTCTATAGCCTTTTTAGCCAATTTTTACACCAAATTTAAATTTTGGTAATAGGGTTAAAAAAAATTTGTTAAAAAAATTCAAATTATTTTTGCGGAGAAAAAATTAAGAAAAAATTAATTTTTTCAATTACATTATTTTAGCTAATTTTAACACAAAATTGTAAATTTTGGTAATGGGTAAATTTTGTGTTTTTGGTCTAAAATTCAAATATTTTAGGGCCTAAATACAAACCCCGCCAACCTAAACAGGACTTAAACAGCATTAATCAAACAACAAACCTCCATAACATCAAACGATTATTCATTCACGGTTTTCTATTGATTTTGTAAAATCTTGTTAACTTTTTATCGGTTTTAATCATATACTTGTAAAATCCCGTGAACGTTAATTGCATTTAAAACTCCACAACATCAATCACATTATCAAATAAGATCCTTTAATTAATATTTCACACATCAATCTTTCAATGGAATCTTCTAATTCTTCTATTCAAAACAGAGAGCTTCAACTGACGCCAACGTCTCGCAAAACAAAGGCACACCAACTGCATGACATGGATTGGAACAACTCGATGACACATCTTAAAGATCTATATCCTCCTTAATTCGCCTTATGCTTTGACGCATTGAAACCAGCATTTCGCTTATCTTTGGTGAAGAGCATCAGACTTCAAATTCGAAGATGTATCAAATCTGTTCATTTAAGCTTACAACTTAAAATAGAGAATCTTCATGGGGTTAATGCAAAGACTTGTCTTCAAACTCCTCCAGAACACAGTTCAAGGAATTTCTTGGCCATTTAATCGTTTAATGCCCGTTTACATTGAATGATCATTTTCAGTTTACGCGATTTAACTTAACGTTTACGGTTTAAGAGTAAACGCGTAAAACCCTAAAAATAAATTGTGAATTACAAAATGTCATACAATGACCTAAAACATGAGGTGTTATAGTGGTGGGATGAGTTAACTTAGCAATCACATTGACTTTGGCTTTATCAACCTCAATCTCTTTTTTGGAAATCTTATGGCCAAGGACAATGCCTTCTTTAACCATAAAATGACTCTTTTCCCAATTTAGACAAAGATTGGTGTCTTCACGCCTCTGAAGCATCTTGTCTACACGGGAGAGGCAATTTTCGAATGAATTCCCAAAGACCGAAAAGTCATCCATGAAGACTTCTATCATTTTTTCGATCATATCATGAAAGATAGCCATCATACACATTTGGAACGTGCCCGGTGCATTGCATAAGCCAAAAGGCATGCGACGGTAGGCGAACGTTACGTAAGGACACATGAATGTTGTCTTTTCTTGATCATGAGGGTCAATGGGAATTTGAAAGTAACCCGGGAAACCATCGAGAAAACAATAGTATTCGTTCCCCGCTAATCTTTCGAGCATTTGATCCATAAACGGTAGTGGAAAATGGTCTTTACGGGTGGCTTCATTTAACTTTTGGTAGTCAATGCATACACGCCATCCCGTAACCAATCGAGTAGGAATCAACTCATTTTCATCATTTTCAACAACGGTAAAGCCACCTTTTTTCGGTACGTAATGTACGGGGCTTACCCAAGGACTATCCGAGATCGGGTAAATTAATCCGGTGTCAAGAAGTTTTTCAACCTCCTTTTTGATGACATCGTGGATTTTTGGATTCACCCGTCTTTGGTGTTGAACCGCCGGTTTGTAGTCCTCTTCCATAAGAATCTTGTGAGTACAAAATTCCGGGTTAATACCCTTGATGTCGGAGAGTTTCCAAGCGATGGCTCGCTTGTGTGACTTCAAAACCTTTATGAGAGCGGCTTTTTCCTCGACACTCAAGTCTTTAGCAATTATGACGGGCAACTTGTCGTTACCTTCCAAAAATGCGTATTCGAGATGAGGAGGTAAGTCCTTGAGTTTGACTTCGGGAGGTTCATCAATTGAAGATTTATCAGTTTTAGCTTCACAAACTTTAAGCTCTTTTCGAATTTCAGGCAAATAATTTCCTTGAGTGGGAGGGGGTAATGATGGATCATCATTGAGAAATGATTCAAGAAGAAGAATATCCCCCTCCGGGTCATAGTAAGAGTCATCAACTTCCGGTGAAGTTGGATCATCTTCAAGAGCGAGGAAAGCATCGACTTCCTCGAGAAGAAAATCACTATCCCCGAAGGGAGTGAGAGTCGGAGAAGAGGTAGAAACGATCGGGTCATAATAAGGAGTGGGATTGCCACTCGCGATCACATCGGAGAAACCGAGAACTTCTTGAGAATACTCCTCACAAGCCATTTCAATGACGTCGATTCGGTTAACCGAATTATCATCATAATTAGAGGAGTATCTCGAAGTTTGATCAAGATTGAATGTTATGGCTTCTTTTCCAACACGAAGAGTTAATTCTCCTTCGTAAACATCAATCAAAGCACGTCCGGTCTTTAAGAAGGATCTCCCGAGAATTAGGGGAACTCGGGGATCGGCATCAAAGTCTACGACTACAAAGTCGGCCGGGAATTTGAACTTTCCTACTTTTAGGTAGACATCTTCGGCGATACCGATCGGTTGGGTAATCGAACGGTCCGCAAGTTTAAGAGTCATACAAGTAGGAGTGAGCTCCGGAAGAGAAAGCTTTTTCCACACGGATAATGGCATGAGATTTATGCTAGCGCCAAGATCGGCCAAGGCTAAGCACTCATCCATTCCGGGAAAATCACACGGTATGAGAAATTTGCTGGGGTCTCTAAGTTTTTCGGGTAACTTGTTGAGGATGACCGCCGAGCAATGCTCATTCAAAGGAGTTCTAGCCATTTCACTTAGTTTTTCTTTGTTTCCGATTAAGGCTTTAAGAGTTGAGGTAAATTTTGGCATAAGAATCAAAGCATCTGCGAAGCTAATTTCGAAACTCATATCTTGAAAGATTTTTAAAAGCAACTATCTTTGAAAAGCACTAAATAAGCTAGAAAAATAGCTGAAAAGCTAACAACTTACACTAGAAAACTAAAGGTTTTATATCTAAATAAGGGCAACTTAATAAGTTGAAAATAAGCTAAGCTTGAACTACTAAGCTACTCCTATACTAAACTTATCCTAATAAGCTAACCTGAACAAGAAATAAGCACAAATAACAATCCATAAGCTGAAAATTTCAATAAGCTTTTAAGAGAACTTTGAAACCAAACAGGCCAAACACCAAACTTAAGGCCTATTTTTAAGCTAACAAATAAGCATTCTAAGAAATGAAACTTGTATTTTCTGAAAGCTTGACTTAAAGGCTTTTTGGAAATGCTTTTTGAAAGGGATTTGGAAAACAATAGCTTATTAAAAAGGCTTTTTGAAAACAGACAGATTAGTGAGCAAATGCTGACTTTCCTTTTTAAAATTTAAATGACAAATTGCTTATTTTAAGAGCTAAAAACAGATAATCAGTTAAGCTAATTATTGAAAACTAATTTAAAATAGATTAACTATGATCCCTAATCTACTTGTATGCTGAAAATCCAATCCTAACTCTAATTCCTACCATCTGAAAATCAAGCTTAAAACTAGCTTCTTTCCTGTTTTCTTATCTGGTGCAGTTTGCACAATTGAAACACAAACCAAACTAGACAAAGTGCAGACCAAAGAGACCAATTCTAACACGGATCTAACAAACAACTAAAAGCAAATGAGGCTATGACAATTACTAGATTTGATTGAAGCTTAAAATGCAAATAAGACTAGACAGATTTGAGCTTAACTCATTTTCAACCATGAAAACTTGTCTTAACAAAATTCAGCTTATAAATCCAACTCAGACTAACTTAATTAAGAAGCTAAAACCAAGAGCAAAAGACCAATTGGCCTCAAGCAGTACTAACTCTCAGTTAGTACTGTTGTGCCAAACACCCCCTTATTTCTTCAAAAATCATATTTAAGCTTATGATAATGAGATTTAAAGTACAAATATCGAATACCAGATAGCAAACAGCTTATATCAACCTTAATGAACATTTATCAATAAGCAAATAAGACATAATTAATAAGCTAAATACTATGCTAATTTTTTTTATTTATTTTTAAGACAGATTTATAAAAAAAACTATGACAATGAAATTTAAACTACTAAATTAACTAAACAAAGCAATAAACAACACTTATAAGTAAATCTAAGCTACTAAAAACAATAATAAGTAACCAATAAGCTAGATAAGCAGAAATTAAGCTAGAATGCAAAGTAAAGCTTCAAAAGGTAAATTGGAAAAACTTACAAGAGTCTTAGCTTAACAAAGGCTTAATAACCAGAGAGCTACTCTACAAGCTTCTAGCTTTATCTAAAAGGATAATCTATTAAAGACCTACTGAACTCCTCCATGAGCTAGTATCTATCATCCAAAAGCTTAAACCCGTATAGATCCATATATATTGAACTGGTTATTTAAAGATTTAAGGATATTAAGTGAATTAATGACTGCCAAACTACTTTAAGACTATATTGAGCTTATCAAGAGCTTATAACTAGCTTATGGAATAGTAACAGATTATTAATAATTGTTTTGTATAAAAGTGAGCTTGAGAAAAGAAAGATTATAGTAGGAAAAACTTGATTTCTATTAATGAAAGAGATGATCACAATACTGGAAATTGAAATTACATTAAGAAAACAATAAGCTAAAATAGTTTGAAAAGAAAATACATAAGCTAAAAATTTAATAAGCTGAAAAAAAAATCTAACTAGCTCCCCTCACTGTGTGTGAAGAGGCCTCTATTTATAAGCTTGAGAAGAATGATCTAGGCTCTCTTTACACGCTCCTCTTGAGTTGATCTCATCCCTTGAATCTTTGCCAATCATTGGATCCATCTTATGACCGTTGGATTGATATTTGATGAGCACACGGATTGCCAACGTGGCATTCCGTATGTCAGACCCCTTTGTGCTTCTTTTGCACTAGATTTAGATGCACAAATCACAAACATTGGTGGTGTTTCTTTAATTTCCCGTGTGATCCTTCCCTTTTGTGCTTGGACCAATAAGCGCTCTCAATGAATAGATCGGGACTCACGGACTTAGGTTTCCAAAAACACCTCGGTTATTATGTTTAGTTTTTCTCCCCGAATAAACATAGCTTTAAAATAGAATAGTCAAAGTTCAAAAGCATATTTGAATTTAACAAAAAGAAATCTATTTATTAATTCAAACTTAATATTAAACATTTATGCAATTATCACCCTCGACCTTTTTTAAGAAAAGGCCCCAACATCGTTTTAGAGCCGGCAAATGCAACCCAAACTTTTATAAGTCTTAGATTTTTATTCTTACTATGGGCTTTCTTTAGAAGACTACCACATCGGTTATGAGCCGGCAAGAGATAGTAAACATTATTCAGCCCACTAACTTTTACAATTATATAATATTTTTTAAGCCGTCTTTTTGAAAAATTCAAGTATAAGTTGAACTAAACTAAAATTTTTTATCTATATAATACATAAAAATTGTTGATTTAAGTTTAATTTTCAAAAATAGCACGTATTATTAATCCGGTTAAGAGCTTATGGGAGAAAAAGCCACAAATTACATACATGAGCTCTTAGGATTTCTAAATAATCCTTGTTTAGCATCCAACTCATACTTAACTTTATTATTTTTCGTTCTTCGTGAATTTCCACGAACGCTTAGCCTAAAAGTTAAGGAACAAGCTAGAGCTCAACACGCTCGATCCGGTCAAAATTTACTCTTATTCTACCAAGCAGGAAAGTCAAAATTGTGACAAAACACTTATTTTATTTTTGAAAAATTTTTAAATTTTTTGTTCTTTTTTAAAATTTTTTTGTGAGAAAACGTGGTACGTGAAACAACTAAGCGCGGTCAAAGTGGTAAATCATATCGAAGATATACTACCCCATACTAAAATTAAACATTGTCCTCAATGTTTGCTAGCCTAAGACTTAAAAACCCCATACCAGTTCTCAAAAAGGTCGAATGCATAACCTAAACATGAAGAAAGTATCACAAAAATCTTAAGTCGTTTATCAAGTGTGCTAAAAGATAAATATTAGTCGATAATAATCTTTAGGATATTGGATTTCCCCAAACTAATGGCAAGCAAAGGCTAGGAAGCTCGAGTGGACTGGGACAAAACACCGAACACGAGAGTCTCCAAAATTTTTTGGGTAAATCCTACAAAAATTCGCAAGCACAAACAACAAGAATCGGAAGAGTACAAGCCTCCTCTTCACAAAAGAAATAAGAAACAAAATAGAGGATAAGCAGGGTGCCTCCACAAGCCTTTATTTTGGTAACCAGCCCACATAGCTTGAATCGATCCCCGAATTTGAATCGATCCTTGGAGTAAATTGTGAGTTTTCCAGGACTACCTTGGGTGGTAAAGTACCCCCTCTGAAGTAATGCTTCACACGATGACCATTCACCTTAAAGTTTGGACCATCGGGTTGAGATAATTCAATGGTTCCGTATGGAAAGATTTTGGTGATGGTGAAAGATCCTGACCAATAAGTTTTAAGCTTCCCGAAGAATATCTTAAAACGAGAGTTGAAGAGTAAAAACTACGATCTCCAACATTGAAAAATAGCTGTTTTATATCTTTGATCGTGAAGCTTACTGCTCCCATCTTATAATCAAGAAGAATTCTCATAAGCATGAACACGAAGCTCATTAAGTTCATTAAGTTAGAAGCTTCTGGTGATCACCACAACGCCGCGTTTTTAAGGATCGAAATAAGCATGTTACAAAGCCCAATAGCTTTATGCTCTAATTCGATAGGTAAATGGCAAGACTCCGACACTAACTTGTAAGGCGAACAAACCAATGGTGTCTTAAAGCGGTAACGAAATGCCCGACAAAAGCGTCATCAGTTTTCGACCACGAGCACGTTTCGCCAAACCGTCCTTTCAAGAATACGTTTTCAAACCACGATGGACACCTACCACTTGACCTCTCGTTGAGGTGATAAAGCGAAGCGTAGAACGATGTGTGGACCCAATACTTAGACATTAACTTTAGCAAACTGATCATATTACAAAAAGGGTCCTACATCGCTTATAATAGCTCTAGGTGTTCCGAATCGGGCAAAAAGGGATTTCAAAAACTTAACTACAACTCTAGCATCATTTTGTGGGAGACGCCTTTGCTTAACCCATTTGAAAATAAACCAACGCTACGAGATGTATTTATTCCCATGCGTGAAGCACGGAAAATGGTCCCATAAAATCGATACCCATACATCGAAAAGATTTCACAAGACTTGGATAGCTTTTGAGTCAACTCACTCGTTGTGAAATATCGCCTTGTCTTTGACAACGTCTGTCACAAAATTGATCAATGTATGGGCATCTCGATATATGGTTGGCCAAAAGAAACCGGCATCAAATACTTTTCGAGCGGTGAGATTGGCACATGATGGATATGATGGCCCCCCGGTGGGTCCTGTCATGAAAAGCTTGAGGATTTTCCAGAGCTTCTAGTAATCTTAGCCCCATGAGCACACAACGTCGAATGATTTGATCCGCACATATATGAAAAAGATAGGGATCGTCCCAGAAATAATGTTTAACGTCCTTGAAAAACTTCTTCTTTTGTTGAGTTGTTAAAATTCCCCGCATGGTAATTTGCATAGTCCGCAAACCATGGGGTACTTCCACTAGATATAACTCCAAGAGTTTTCTAAAGGAAAATGTTCATTATGTCCGTGGTTTTCTAACACATCCTAATGAGGATTTTCAATCTAGATAAATGACTGCCGCAAGGTTCTCACATCTTCCTTTTTTATCACGGATGGTGATTATCAAATTCATGTAGGAGAAGAAACCCCATCGGAGCCAACCACGCTTAGCGACTGTTTGTTCATAAGTATTTTAAGCCGAGTAATCCGCATACACTATGCTTTTAAGATATAACTAAGATATGGTTCGAAACTTTTCAAAGCATACACAATGGCAAGCATCTTCCTTTTTCGTGGTAGTGAATAATTTGAGCTCTGTCATTGTCCTTGCTTAGCATAGTTATAGAGGCTACAAGTGCTTCGATCTTAGTTGTCCTAAAACCATCACCAATCGCGACATCACTTGCATCACATATGATATCGAAAGGTAGGATTCCAATCGGACAAACTAAGATCAGAGCTATTGGTAAGCTCTTTTTTAAGAGTCTGAAAAGCATCAAATACAATCCTTAAAAACATACAAACAGATTTCCTCCAAAATGGTGAGGTCATAGGTCTAGCAATCTTAGAAAAGTCTTGGATAAATCGTCGGTAAAAACCTGCATGACCTAAGAAACTCCTAACACCTTTTACGGTAGTCGGGTGAGGGAGCTTAGCGATAACATCGACTTTAGCATGGTCAACCACAATCCCGAACTTTGAAATTTTATGACCTAACACAATTCCTTCTCTACACATAAAAGTGGCACTTTCCTAATTTAGAACTAAATTCGTGTCTTCACACCGTTTAAGCAACCTTTTCCTAAAATTGGAGAGGAACAAATCAAAACTATCCCTAAAAACTGAGAAATCATCCATAAACACTTCCATAGTCTTTTCGATCATATCATGGAATATGGCCATCATACACCGTTGAAAAGTACCGGGAGCATTACACAAGCCAAATGGCATGCGACGGTACGCGAAAGTTCCATACGGGCATGTGAAAGTAGTTTTCTCCTGGTCTTTGGAGATTATTCGTATTTGGGAAATACCCTGTAAATCCCATCTAGAAAACACTAAAACTCATATCCCGTCTAATCCTTTCTATCATCTGATCCTAAACGGCAATGGAAGAAATATCTTTTTAAGTTGCTTCATTTAACGTCCTAATCAATTACAAACTCTCTACCCGGTAACTAAACGTGTCGAATTAATTCATTTTCTTCATTAGCAACAACGGTTATTCCTCCTTTTTTTGGAACATAATGCACTGGACTAACCCATGGGCTATCGGAGATCGGGTAAATCATTCCGGCATCAAGAAGTTTTAAGACCTCCTGTAGAATTTCTCAATTTGGTCGTTAGCTTTTTCACGGCGCCTTTCATCATTACGTCTCGAAGGATATGGAATTGACGGTTTCAAGTTAGGCAAAAACGAGGGTCGATACCCTTGATATCGGTGATTTTCCAAGCAATGGCCCGTTTATGTGATTTAAGCACTTTTAAGAGAGCATCTTTTTCATCATCTTTTAAACCTTTTGCAATAATCACTGGTAACTTGTCGTTTTCTTCTAAGTAAGCATATTCCAAATGAGATGGTAAATCTTTTAACTCTAATTCCGGAGGTTCTTCCATTGAAGGTTTTGCCTTGATTATTTCTCCTTGCTTTAGGTCCATCAGAGGGAGTTGAAACGGGTCATTATTTAATAATTTTTCAATTAAGCAAATATCTCCCTCCGAATTGCAATCGGCATGATCAATTTCCGGTGAAATCGAATCATCCTTGAGATAAGCTTCGATCTCTTCTAAAATGAATTCGGAAGTAAGAGGCTCAAACATCGGGGTGGGATTGCCACCCAAAGATTTATTAGAAAACCCTAGCAATTCCGGAGCATACTCCTCACAAACCTCATCAATGATGTCAATTCGGTTAATCAACACATCATCATATGAAGAGTAGAATTTCGTCGTTTGATCTAGATTAAAAGTGATGGCTTTGTTATTAACCCGAAGGGTTATTTCTTCTCCATAAACATCAATTAAGGCACGATCGGTTCTTAAAAAGGATCTCCCAAGTATGAGAGGTACTCGAGGATCGGCTTCAAAATCTACAACAACAAAGTCGGTAGGAAAGTGGAACTTTCCCACTTTGACATAAACGTCTTCGGTGAGTCCTTTAGGATGAGTTATGGATCGATCCGCTAACTCAAGAGTCATCCGAGTGGGGGTAAGTTCAGGTAAGGATAACTTTTTCCAAATGGAAAGGGGCATAAGATTTATGCTCGCGCCAAGATCGGCCAAGGCGTGACATACATCCATTCCCGGGAAATTACATGGTATAAGAAACTTGCCGGGATCTCCTAGCTTTTCGGGAAGCTTTTTGAGGAGCATCGCCGAGCAATTCTCGTTCAACGGTATCTTAGCTAATTCAAGCAACTTTTCCTTATTCATGAGCAAATTCCTAATCGTAGGAGCAAATCTTGGCATAAAAAACAAAGCGTCTGCGAAGCTAATGTCAAAGCGTAAATCTTGGAACATTTGAAAAATCTTCTCTTTTTGATAAGAAGCTTTTTCACGGAACTTTTGATCATTACGTCGTGAAGGATACGGAATATTCGGCTTAGGTAAAGTCTTCGGAACATCGGGTTCCGGAATCGGAATGGGATTAACCGGAGGTGGGATGTGAGCGGTACTTCCTTGGAAATTTGTTTGCTCTTTATCCGTTGTCTCCTCGGTTTCTCGTTCCACTACCTTTTTAGGAGAAGGATTAGTAGGAATCGAGGGTCCCTCGTAAGCAACACCACTTCGAGTAGTGATCGCTTTCATCTCACCCTTCGGGTTTGGAATGGTATTACTCGGAAGAGTACCCGAAGTTGAGGCTTGGTTTTGAAAGAATCCACTTAACATATTTTGCAAGTTAGTTTGAAAAACATTTTGTTGATTCATCAAGACGGCTTGTTGAGTCTTCATCGTGTTTTGAATTTCATTCTTAACTTCTCCTTTCAACGAATTGATTTGATTTTGCATGTTTCTCATCATTTGATCATTAGATTTCATATAATTTGAAAACTCATTTGGAACTCCTTGTTGAACTTGATTATTAGGAACTTGAAAAGGTTGATTTTGAAATCCTTGATTTTAAAATTTTGGAGTATGATTATTTGGAGCTTGAAAACCTTGATTTCCATGAAAATTATTTCCCCGATTAAAATTATTCCCTTGACCTTGATTTTGATTATACCTATTTTGACCATTGTTTTGCACCGAAGAAAAACCAGGTGGTGCCATGTGGTTGCTAACACGGTTTGGAGGAGCTACTTGATTGTAAGTACCCGTTGCTGCACAAACACTAGATTGATTGCTATCGGTATTAGGACAATTGTAGTAAGCATGAGCACCACCACAAGTAACACAAGATTCCTCAACCGCTTTAACCGTAGCGGGAGTGACAACTTTCTTAGAAACAATCTCAACTAAGGTCCAAATTTGGTCCGCAAGCTTATCAATTCTCTCATCCGTCTTACTAGAACTTTCCCTAGAATTCATATTCATCCTAGAAACATTCGATTTGTTTCGTGAATAACGAACTTTCGATTTATTCTCAATTATGTTCAAAGCCTCTCTAGTAGTCTTACTCAAAAGATTTCCACCCGCCGCGGCATTTAAAGATACTTGATCATTATCATTTAAACCATTATAGAAAGTATCTATTTGGGTTAACTCCGTAAATCGGTGGCGGGGACAAGCTCTAAGCATTTCCTTAAATCTTTCCCATGCTTTACTAAATGTCTCCTCAAATTTTTAGGTAAAATGAGAGATTTCATTCTTTAAGTGAGTGGTCTTCGAGGGAGGGAAAAATTGATTCATGAATTTGGTTACGAGATCCTCCCAAGTCAAGATCGAATTAGGAGGTTCTTTATCGTACCAAACTCTAGCGGCTCCCTCGAGCAAATATGGAAACATCATAAGTTTAATCACATCATTCGGCACATCCCTAAACTTCAAAGTCGAGGTAATCCTTTTGAAATTGTTAATATGAGTATGAGGATTTTCCCTCTCAAAACCATGAAACGGGCTAGCTTGAACCAATTGTAGCAAATTCGTCTTAATCTCAAAATGATCCGCATTAATTTCTGGTATGACGATAGCTTCTCCATACCCTTCTGTGGGTGCTCGGAGTAGCTCTTCCATTGTTCGTTCCGCCATTGGTGCAACTTCAACGATAGTACGAAGCTCGGGTTCGACTACGTTTGGAGCACGTCTTCTATTTCGACGTCTCGGAATGGTTACGGGTGAATTATTTGGAAAATTGGAATTTCTAGTGCGCATGCACTAAACAAAACAAAAAGAGAGAGAAAAAAATATAATACACAATAAATATTTTTGTTTCCCCGAATAATCAACAAACATAGGGTAACTCCATATAAGTGAAACTTGCAATCGGGGCAAGTGTGGAGGAATCGCCTTAAAAAATTTGTCCCTTCGGGGTCGTAGTTTCGAGGAAACAAACCCTCATAAAGAGCTTATTTCACAAAAGAGGTGCGCTTTTTTCGTAAGTGACACAAGACGGTTATTTTTTTAGAATCTTAAGTTCGGGAACTTATTAATGGATATTCACAAATTCTCTAGTAAGAGAATTAAATTGCTTGTGTATTTTAGTATTTAAGAGAACACAATAAAAAATTGAAAAATTCGGAAGAGCAAATATTTTTGTATTTTTTTTATTTATTAATCTTCTACATATAATAAAAAGAAAAAGAAAAATATTTTTTACTTTTTTTTATTTTTATATTTTTTTATTATTTTTGATTTTTTTTTTCAAAAAGACGTAACTTTCGAAGACGAAAGGTTCTCCAAATCACGATCGACAATTTCAAACGAGAGAATCTTTAACACAATTTCTCGGCAACGGCGCCAAAAATTTGATCGTTACAATTTTATACCTATAATATCAAAGTATAGATATTCCAAAATTACCCTTGAGGACAAAGGTAATATGAAAATTCACACGAAAATATCGTACGTTATCCGGTAAGTGTTCATCGGGTCGTTTATACCCCAAGAATTATGAAATTGAGACCTCGTTTTTGATTGGACAATGACTTGAATGGTTCTAAAATTTTTGAGTTGGTTTTCTATTTCTACGAATAAAAACACATAAAATACGCAAAGGAAATTAAACAACTAAGCAATTAAACATAAAAACGTTAACGGGATTTAAAGAAAACGCGACTAAAATCTAAGTTGAGCAAAAATAAACCTAAAAGGGCCAAACTAATTTTCCTAGATGCTAATAAACCTAAAATGATTTTTAGAAAAAGAATTTTATTTTTTTTATTTTTATTTTATTTTTTATGAGTTTTTAAAGTTTTAAACTAAGTAAATGCAAGACAAATAGAAAACTATGATTTAAAAATCTAAGAAAATTCCTAAAAATTTATTAACATGCAAGGAATGCAAGAAAATAATAATCTCAGAATAAGCCTTAACGAATAAGCTTGAAAAATTAGAAACAACACTCGAAGTGCGTATTAATAAAAAAACAAAAAGGTGTTAAATTTATTAATTGTGCACCCTTGGACGTAAAAGTCCCAAGGGCGTAGTGGATTGGTGTGTGTGTGTGTGTTGAGGCGTTTAAAAGGGTTGAGGTGGGTAAAGGTCAGGGGTTCGAGCCTTGCTCACCCCTGATTTCCATGTTTCCCTTTCTTTATTTTTCAAAAACTTTTTGAACAAAGTTATAAATCAGCTTACAATAAGCAACTTTTGTAAAGAAAACTTTTTTTTTCAAAATCTCAAATAAGCTAGAAAACAATTTGTTAAAAAGTCAGACACAAGACTTAAAATAATTCTGGCTTTTTCATAATTCTAATTGACACTAAAGCTTGAAAAGCTCTAAACAAAACAATTAAGTCTAAACTCATTTTAACACCAATCTAATAAGCAAATCAGAACAACTTTTAATCCAAACAACAAGCCATAAGCTGAAATAAGCACTATAAGCACTTAAGCGTAAAACAATTTACCCAACAGTCCTAAAGGGCATTTTTGAGCTTATTTTTAAGTAAGCAAACGGATCCTTATGGCTTAACCACTTAAACCACTTGAAATCTTGGCTTATAAGCTATCTAAAACAGCTCTTTAAAAGTAATTTGAAATCTATTTAAACTTTGAAAAGCTACTTGAAAAAGCTACTTATTTAGTTACTCTATTTTTTTAGTTTTTTAAAACTTAATGAAAATGACAAAGTACTGATTTCAAGCTTAAAAATAGATAAGTAAATTAGCTTTTTAAAACAAAATAAACTCAAACAGATCTAATATGTCCTATGATCTACAGGTGCACTAAAAATTAAAAGCTAACTTTACTTCTAACCTGCTGAATTTTAAGCTATAAAATGGCTTTAAGGCCTTTTTGCTATCTGATGCATTTGACCACAATTCATAAAACCAACTGGTGCAGACCTTAGACTTGGCTTTATCAACTTTTAAATATCAAAATATGAACAAAATGATGAACAAAAACAACTAAAACATATTGAAGCTATAAGAGCTTAAGGATACTGATAAATTATGACTACAGTTCTAATGTTGCTTATACTAAAACTTGATCGAAACTAAATTTAACTTATAAAGACCTTAGATCCTAGCTTTATAAACCTCAAAAATAGATTTCAAATCTATTTAAAGGACCAAATGGACATGGACAGTACTAACTTATGTTAGTACTGCCTTTAGCCAAACACCCCTTTAAATTGATCAAAACCATTTTTAAGTTTATAAATTTGAGATTTAAAGCACAAATCCTTAATACCAGATAGTAGACAGCTAAAAACAGACTTAATGAGCATATTTCAACAACAAAATAAGCAGAAGTAATAAGCTAACAGTAAATGCTAATGTTTTTGATTTTTTTACTGTTTTATAAAAATAATTTGCATATTAAGATCTAAGCTATCAATTAAATTGAATAAGCATCTAACAATAATATTAAGCAAACTTAAGCTAAAATCAACAATAATAAGCTAACAATGAGCAGTATTAAGCTAAAGTACAAAGTAAACTAGAATGTAAATTGACAGCAGATAAAATAGAAAAATGTAAAGAGAAGAGTACCTCCACCTCAGCTTAACAGAGGTGCATGCTCAAAGTAGAGCTTATAAAAAACAGCTTAAGCTTATAGCTTAAGCTTAATCCAATATCCTAATCTAAGCCTAACTTCTGACCATCAGAAACTAATACCAACTTGAATACTCAAAGCAACCATCCAATTCCATAGACTATTCAAGTTTATGAGAGCTTTTGAAAAGTTTTAGCTTATGAAACAGTATTAAGAGCTTATTCAGATCATTATGCATAGAAATTAAAACATGAGTTGAAAACTTTGAACAATATGTAAAGTAAACTTTTATTAATGATAAACTGAATACAAGCTTAAAGAAAGTTACATTAAAAGGAAATACAATAAGCTAGAATGACAAATAAGCTAAAAATACATTAATAAGCTAAAAACTATTCTAAAATCTATATTAAAAACTACACTACTCTCCTCTGTGAGTGAGGGTTGAGCTCCTTTTATCGGCAAGAGTGGTAGGATCTAGGCTCATACACGCTCCCTTTAATCTCAGTCTTTGATTTCTTCTAATCATTGGATCTTGCTTCGTGGCCCTTGGATGAAAATACTCACATGGATTGCCAGCGTGGCAATCCCAACTCTTTGGAGCCTTGTGCTTCTTTTACATTGATTTTAGTGTAAATTTCCTCATTTGGTGTGTTTCTTTGATGCACGCGTGTAATCCCTTGTGTCAGATAGACCAATCATTGCAATTGATGACGTCTTAGCTTATCGACTTGGAGCTTGGTACTAGCATCTTTGTTGCCATGTAGGATAAGTAGGTTTTACCCTTTCAATTTTGATGCAGGGTAAGTTTGGGAAGATGGGTGAATAGTAAACCCATTTCGTGCCCTTTTTCTCTATTATATCTTTGTTTGACCTGTGTTATATGAAGGGTTGACTTGGGCTTTTAAGGGAATTGGGCCATAGTTTTAGGTATGGGCTTGGTTAAATGGTTTTTTGGTTAATAATAAGACTTAACGACCGTTAGTCCCTAAGTAACAAAGGACTAACGGTGTTATTGATTTTGGGACTTTTGTGAAATTGATTTAACATTAAGGGCTTTTTGGTATTTTTAAAGGTTTTGTCATCTTGTGAGTTGACCAAGGTTGAGTTTGGTTGACTTTTGTTGACCTTTGCTTGATAAATTCCCGCTCTTGTGTACTCTTTCTGTCTCGTGTTCATTTTTGCCTAGTTTTTGGCTCTTTTTATGTGATTCTTGCAATATCCGTACCTACACATTACAAAAGACAAAATATACAATATACAAGCACAATATATTCATTTTTCATCTTTTTAGAGTCATTTTTGGTATAAAATGGATATGTGATTTCTCACATATCAGTACCCTTGTGCAACGAACCTTGCTTTGTTCTTTATCACAATGCCTCTTTCATCCTTCTTGTTCCTGAAGACCCATTTAGTGCCAATAGCCCTTTTGCCATTTGGTAAATCCACCAAGGTCCAAACCTTTTGTAATTTGAATTGTAGAAGCTCATCCTACATAGCTTCTATCTAGCTTGGATCCTTCAATGCATGAATTACCTTTTTGGGTTCTTCTTGTGATAAAAAGCAAGCAAATAAGCAATTTTGGAAGTCTTTATGGTTTGTTCTTTGCTGAAATGAACTAATCAAACCATGTTCTTCCAAATTCTTTGTCATTCTTCTTGTTTGAGGTGCCGAATTCAAATCTTTAATAATTTGTTCAATTGGATGATCTTTGTATATTCTTGTAGTTGGATTAAGACCGACAGGTATAAATGTATTCAAATTGTTCATGTTAGCCTCTGCACCAACATCTTCATAATCATCTGAATAAACAATATCTTCCAATTCAAGCATATTTGGATCATCTAGAAGTTCAATGCTTGTTTTTGCACTAACAACATTAACTTCTATGCCAACAGCATTAACAGTTGAACTAACAGCATTAACATTATTAGTGTTGTTTACATCACTAGTAGTATTAATATTGTTAGTGCTGTTAACACTATCATTCTTCTCTTTATCAACTCTATCACTCTCATTACTTGGGTTACCACCTTCTTTTCTTGGTTCTTAAGTAACCTTTTTCTCATTATCTCTTGAAGGTTTGAATCCAGCATCAGGAGAACTCTTTGGACTTTGAGAGAGTAGTGGATCAGCAGGCCACAATGATAGCAAAATGTAATCTTTGTCAGGTACTGTCTCCATTCTAGCTTTACCTGCATCATCACATGCTTTTGTACTTGCATTACCATTAGACAAATTTCCTGCAACAACTGACCTATAATTCATTGACTTTGTTAGTGCATCAATATCAAAAATCCAATTTGGTCCACTGCCTACAATATTATGTGTATCCTCACTAAACTAAACATGCAGGTTCTCTTCAACTATCCTAGTTCTACTATTGAATACTCTAAATGCTTTACTATTGGTTGAGTATCCAACAAAAAATCCTTCATCAGCCTTACCATCAAACTTGCCTAAGTGATCTATGGTATTGAGAATTGTAACAGGATACCTAAATGGTCTCATAAAGCCTAAAGCTAGTTTTCTACCAAGAAAAAGTTCATAATGGTTCTTGTTATGAGGCTTAGTTACTAATACCCTATTTTGCACATAGCAAGCAGTATTAACTGCTTCAGCCCAAAAAGTAGTTGGTAGCTTAGAATCAGCTAGCATAGTCCAAGCAGCCTTAATTAGTGTTCTATTTTTCCTTTCAGCTACTCCATTTTATTGAGGAGTTCTAGCTACACTAAATTCTCTCTTAATACCTTTTCTCTCACAGAACTGATTCATATCCTTATTCTTGAACTCAGTTCCATTGTCACACCTAATTACCTTAACCCTTTGATCTATTAGATTTTCTATTCTAGTTATAAAGGACTTAAGAATGCCACTAGTCTCATCCTTAGTAGCTAGAAAGAAAACCCAACTAACCTTACTGTAATCATCTATGACAACTAGGCAATACATCTTTTTCATTAAGCTTTTTACAAATGTTGGTCCAAACAAATCCATGTGCAACATTTATAAAGGTTGGCTGATTGAACTTACTATTTTGGACTTACAAGAAGCTCTATGTTGCTTTCCCTTTTGACAAGCAACACATGTTTGATTAATTTCAAAAAGTTTTGAAGGTAAACCTCTTACAAGATTTCCCTTAACTAGTTTATTCATAGTTTTGAAATTTATGTGTCCAAGCCTCATATGCCAAAGTTTAGATTCATCTGATGTGGCTTTTGCAAAAAGACAAGTTAAACCTCCTTTAGGAACAATATTCTTTAAATCAACACTATACATATTGTTCTTTCTAGGAACTTTAAGTAAAACATGACTTTCATCAGTTAACTTAATGTTTGGAGATAACACAATACATTCAATGTCATTAAAGAGAACACTATTCTTTTTGTCACACATTTGAGAGACACTAAAGAGGTTAAACTTTAACTCTCTTACAAAATACACATTCTCAAAATCTAAATTACCAGTTTTGATTGTACCTCTGCCTGTGATTTTCCCTCCTTTGGGGTTACCTCCAAAGGCAACATATCCTCCATCAATTTCTTCAAAGTCAGTAAGATATGACATGTTTCCTGTCATGTGCCTTGAGAATCCACTGTCAATCACTCCTTTCTCCTGCAAATATTGCTGTGGATTGCCCTGCACACAAGGTAAGAAAATCAGTCTTTTAGCCCACAATACTAAACAACTACTTTGTCTTATCTCTCACCAATTGCTCAACCGATGGCTGCTAAACCCACAAATGCTCAACCGGCGGCTACCTACTTTTTTACTTTTTGCTAATAATGTTAAATGTCCAAAATACACTATTTGACAAACCTAAAAGAACAGCCAAAAACTTTTTCGCACTTCAACTTTGCAGTCATAACATCAGACCATATATAATTAAGTTTAAATAACTGGCTCTTTATACACTATTTAAGAAAACAATTTTTGGTGTTTGAAACCCACAAATAAGAAACGCATACAATATGGTAAGCGATTTGTTGGATCCCTTACTGAATAGATCTTGAACCTTTAGCTTGCAAAGGTTTGTTACTTTAGATAAATCCAAAGCAACAATAATGAAACACTGATTGAACACTATTGATTATGCGGAAACTAATCAACAATGCTAAGAAGAACAGTATTAAATAAACACAAGAGATCTTCTATCAAACTCACACTTTATATTATAACTTGAATCTGCCTTGATTACAAACTATGATTGCTAATTGATCTCTATAGATCTATATATTCTAACTATGCCTAGGGTTCCTTTTATACACCAAGGAAACCCTAATGGGCTTTACAAAACGCGTATAGAGATAATGCATATCCTTTCCTAAGATATCTCATGCCTATCTCTAACTCTAACTAACTTCTGCACAAGCAGACTTAACTATAACATAACAGTACTAACTTTAACTATCAGTATTAAACTATTAACATCTTTATACTGACAGTATTAACTATAATACACTACCAGTACTAACTATGCTAACTCTTCTACCAGTACTAACATGTGTACTAGCAGAACTAACTGTATTACTAACAGAATTAAGTCTAGAATACTTAATTCCCAACAATCCTCCCCTAAACTTGAACTTCACTTGTTAACTTCAAGTTTCTTTAGTTTTCTTCAGTTTGAGCTTTTGAGGATTGCATCCAAACACTTCTTTAATCTGCTCTTTGATGATCTTGAACTCTTTTGTGTTCTTGGTCATCTTTAACTTCCTTTAGCTTTCAATCCTTGTCAGCAGCAAATCATCACCTCTGCATCACAGCTACACAGCAACATCCAACTAAGTTGGCTTTGTAGTTTTTGGCAAACTACCAGCCATCAACGGATTTGATATGTCTTTACCATGAGCCGTTTGCTATGGACTAGTCAATGCTTCATTGCAATAACAAGGTGCATTAATAACCTTATAGTTTTTAGCAAACTATCAGCTATCAACGGATTTGAGATCTCTTTACCAGTAGCCGTTTGCTCTGGAGTAGCCAACTCTTTGTTTTAAAAACATGGTGAGTTGATTACCATACAGTTTTTGGCAAACTGTCAGCCGTCAATGGATTTAAGAAGTCTTTACTAAAGCTGTTTGCTTTGGACTAGCCAGTTCTTAATGTCTATTATACATGGTAAACTGATGACCATTTGTTGTGTGATTGCTAAACCAACACTTAAAAATCCTTTTCAACTCCATTGCAGCTTCTAGATACCTAAACTATACTTGCAGCTACTGAGAAACCTTTCAAACACCATCATTTCAAGGTAACTTATTCCGAGCTTGCTTCTCTATTAACTTTAACAATTGGTAGCAAGCCTCATCCTTTTTATCCCCTTAAAGCTTCTTATCCAACATAGCTTGACACACATCAGCTGGTATATGATATCTTCTTTCTTTTAACATGTAGATATTAGCTGATTCCAAAGTCAAACAATTCACTCTACAAGTGTCATAATATCTCTAGCTTAGCACCTTTTGTTGATATGGTAAATTCCAGACAGGTTGCAAGTTCCTTATTGTCAAGTTGTGGGACTTGTTTGGTTGACTCGGCAAATAAAGCACAAATGACAACATCACTCAAGTTGTTAATTGTTGTTGAGTTAGCAGCACTAACTTGAGTGCTAGCAGCACAAACTCCATGAGCATTGTTAACTGCTTCATTAGTGCTTCCAGAGTTGTTAGAGGACACAAAAACCATGTTTTGTATGCTTGTGTTTGAGCTTGATGTCCCTTTGAATTCTGGTTCATATACTTTGAGATTGTTATAGAGATCATCTGTAGGATCCCTTTAACACATACACTTCATATCATACACGGATCTAGATCAAGAAATATATAAAGAGAGTGAGATGATTTCTTAGATATAGAAAGAAGAGAGAGAGTAAGATGGGAGAGAAAATAGAAAAGTGAAATGTTTATTATGAAATCAACTAACTTTTCCAAAGAGGAAAAGTTACTTATATACCCCGACACATTAAGTGATGTCCGGGATATTTGATTAGAACCCGGGCTTAGGTTTTGCTTGGGATTAAACCCGAAACATATACAATATTAGATTAACTAACGAGCCCAATTTCCTATACTATGCTATTACAATGTTAACTGATTAAACGACCGAGACTAATACACGTAATGAACGAACTTCATGTTCGGCTCAATATTTTGAGGCTAACAATCTCCCCCGAAGTGAGTTCATTGACGACACTCCTTCATGAGATCAATGAGATTGCTTTCGTCGTTAAGCTCATGTGGTCTTGGTCTTTCTCTTTGTTCTTTGTCGTAGGCTTGTTCCTTCATGCTTTGCGATCTTTACTTTTGAGCCTTTGACATTGTCTTTAACGTCTATGCCATCTTGTGATCTTGAGTCTTTGACCAACATTCTTATACTGTGCCTCATCTTGAAAGCTTCAGATCAGAGTTTGGGGAAGTCTTTATCTTTAAATCTTGAGATTTCATGATTGTTTGTCTTTGTAGAATGAGCATGAATATGTGGTAATGAATCGACTTTGGTTGATTGGGATACTGTCACCACCGTTTTAACCTACAGGTTTACGTTAGTGATAATCCAGAAAATTGATTTGAAAATCAATCGATATATTACTTGTAAAAGCATTTTTGTAACACATCGGAAGTTTTAAGCTTTATATCAAAATTAATCAACCGTCAATTCATTTATTGGACCAAATCGATATCCAGTTGTCACAAGTTTGATTCATATAGAATCTCGCAAGTCATCTACCAAGAGCTTGTTTGATGCTGGCTCAAGCAGGATTTCCATCTTCATTGTGAATAAATAAGTATCACTCGGATGTTCTGGCTAATATCACAATGATATTGCGTACGGATCTGTAAACAGCTTGTAAACTGGATGTTGTTCAACAAGTGTTTGGATATGGAATGGTCTAACGATATTTTTATTGATCTCGTGGCTTTAGACTCGATTATGTGCATTTGGTTTTAGTACTCGAAGGCCTTGAGCAGATTGCCACTATTCAATATCATCGATCTCGGATTGAGATGTCAATAGATAAGTGTGTATCTCCGTGACAAATGAGGACATAGTTTTTGTGAGGAAAACCAAATGGCTGAGGAAGGGTGTGCAATTACATCAATTGGGTCCACTGATGATCCGTTTTCAATTGTGGAGGTAGATAGATATCAACTTGTGATTAGAATAGCATATGTATGACGGTTTCCGCCCTTGAAGTTGTGTGGAGGGCTTCTTTGTTACCCCTATTATCATTCATTTCTTTTTAATTCTTCAACGCCTTCAATGCTTACCAAGACGTCATTACTAACACTTTGTTGTGATTGTTCCAGTGTTAGCTCAATCTTTAGTCGGATTCATTCATATACATTCATCTCCATCATACCTAAGGGACTGGCTTTTCTAACTTGGATTATCCTTGGGTAGATCCTTACGGTTTGTTGGATCTATAGGATTGATTCTAACCTAACCTACCTTATGATCTTTAGAATCGGCGTGAAATTAAGAGGTTGTTGGGTATAAGTCGAACCATAAAACTTTTTCTTACTGTTTAGGCACATGGAGTCGATTAAGATCATATTTGTAATTTACATTTTCTTCTCCTTATGTTAAATATTAAAACTTAGTTATTTGAAATACCTTGTGATTAAAATAAGTTCTTGAAAATTCTATGAGGAGAAAAATTTTATCAGCATGATGGTTTGGAACATTTTGATAATGTTTTGAATACACTAAGAGTTGTGTTGTTGAATGTATCCAAAAAAACATTAAAACTTTGTTTTTCGAAAAAACTCCCCTTTAATAAATAGGACCAATGAGAATTGTTATTCTTTTGAAAACATTGTGAGGGTTGGAGTGTTGAACACACAATTTTGAAAGATTATGAATGGTCATCGAGAAATTCTTAAAAAATTGTGTTCAACTTTTTTGAAAAACCATATGTTAGAGGATTCTTTCTAACGTATGGGTAAATGCAATGATATATACACTATCCTTTTTCTTGTGACTAACTAGGCTCAATCAGCTCTCAATTACTCCGTCTCGTATGAAGAGTGACAGCTGATCTGGTCTGCGAATTTGATTGCGCGTTCTTAGTAACGACTGAATAACTTCATGATTATGTGCGTTAAAAATGTCACTTAACATTGACCACGGGTGTGTAAATGATAGTATCTGAGCTCGAGTAGTTGCATTAATAGTTTTAAGGGCCTTATGCTGCAAATTATCAGTACATAAAACCCAGAATTGTAAATAACTTTTGTCACCTTCTATTCCACTCATTTAGTCCTCAAACGAGTAAAGTGAAAAATTAACTTATCCTTTATTAGCTCAAGCATAACACGTTAAAGTGTATTGATATCAGTTCACTAACAAACTTTTATACCTCATCACGTAACCCCAAATTAAATAAAACCCCAAAACCCCACCCCACCAAACACCACCCCCCCCACACCCCCCCCCTCCACCCCACTTAATTTTGGGGGGGGTACTATATATATAGGGCCATATGTATATTGTCGCCTCTTGTTGTGGGTGGGGGGTGTGGGGGGGAGGGGGGGGTTGGGTGGGGCCCCCCCCCTGGGAGGAGGGTTTCATGTTTCTTTATTTCAATGTTTGGGTTACTGTATGATATTTGCACTAGCCATTAATATATTTGCAACTCTCGTCTTTAGAACATCTTTTAAAACCCGTGTCAATGTGTAAGTGGACATTTTTTAAGCACGTAAATGTTATCGATTCAAGAGACAGTCAGAGAAGTAAGCTTTTTGAATTTTCTGTTTTATCTAATATTTGTATTTTCTTTTTTGAAGTTTTATATTTTGTATGTGCTCTTTCTCCAAAAATATTATACATGGTGATGTGTATGAGGATGATTATCAAGCAGTCTCATTTTGTCAGAACCTCATAGATCAGCTGGAGTCAAACATCTATACCATCCTTTGACAAGATACTTAGAAATACCGATCCTCTAGGATAGGGCTTTCGTACAGGTCAGCTACATTGGTATCGGTTCTGACAATTAAATATATTCAATTATACCATTTTTTAACCGTATCCTTTATGAAATGAAAACCGGTATGGATTGTGATTTGTTCGCGTATGCTTGTACGGGGTTGCATGATTTGCTATGGCTGACTGAGAGGTCACACTATACTTCGGTTTTGGGTTGGTGTTTGGAAGCCATAATCTTGAAGATGTGTCCTCATCCACATTACTTGAGCAACTTGCATGATAACGCCACGTACTTCTGCCTTCGCAGAATACATTGCAGTGCTAGTTTTCGTTTCTTTGACATCCACTTACTAGCTTTTCACCAAGGAACTGTATCCCTCCAGAAGTGCTTTTCGACTATCAAGGCATCCAGCAATATTGATCAGCGACCTGATCTGAAAATGCTGTTTAGTTCAAAGCCAGAATCCTTTGGTACCAGAGTCACATGTTAATGGTACTTCTTAGGGATTTTAATGATTCTTTTCACCTCCTTGAGGTACTTTTGTTGTTGGATCGTGATTGATAAAAGTGCATAATGCATACTGCTTGCACTAAGGCTGGTCTACTAGATGTTAGCACATGAGTGACCCGATTTTACTTCGATATCAGATTGGTTAAGGGTTTCCACTCAAATCTTCATCTTAGTTTGGGTTTAGTAGCCAATTGGTGTACCAATGGAGTGTCAGTGTCCATATTAGTCTTTTTCAGAATTTTAATAGCGTATTGGCCTGATTGATTATAAAAATACCTCTTGGGGGACTATTGGATTCTGTTAGTCTAAAAAGGACTTCATCTCCCCATTAAGGACATTTCTCAAATCTATTGTGCATTAACTTTTCAATCTTTTTGAATTATTTAGGGTTTGTAGCCCAAAAATTTATGTCTTCAACGTAAATTGACAAGTAGAATAGAATATCATCCCGTATTTTATCTTGAATAAGTTGGGTCAATTTGTACCTTTGAGTAAAAGCTTTGGCATTAGGAAGTTGGAAAGTTCATCATATCAGGCTCTTGAAAGCTTGCTTTAAACTCCATACCAAGCTTTCTAGAGAGGTAGACTTTTTCTGGATGATCTGGATCAACGAACCCTTCTGGCTGAGCAAATAACCTTCATCCTTCAGTGGCCATTAAGAAAATGCCATTCTTTCACTGTCTATCTGATAGACTTCGGAAAAGACTTGTATGCTGGTGGCAAAACGAAAATCTGTGAACTGCTTCCAAGCGAGAACTGGGAACAAATGTATTCTTTGGAAATTCAATACTCTTCCCTGAGCATAACCTTTAGCTACAAGTCGTGCTTTGTTGCGAATTACAGTATGATCTTCATCCTTCTTGTTCTTCCATAACCACTTTAGCTTTATAATCATCTTGCCAAATGGTTTGTCGACTAGTTCCTCAGGACTTTTGTCTGTCGAACTGATGAAGTTCATTTGTATGCATTGCTTCGATCCATGCAGAATCAGCCCATGGCCTCCATAATGTTCCTTCGAGATTCTTCAATTACCTCACTTTGAGCTGCGACACTTACAATTTCAGGATTCTGTTTGGCAAGTGTCCATATTGTTTGAACTGGCATGGTTGGATTTCCATGAACTTGTTCTAATGGATGAACTCTCATCCATCGATAATCATGACTTTTGTGGTTATAATGATGCACCTGGTATTTATCAATGTTACGTGAGGAAGGCTCACTAATTTCTTATACCCGTGTACAAAAAGGATTGATAAATTCAGCTTCCTGGCTCCTCCGGCCGCTCAGGAGGAGTCCAATGCTTTAACCAACGAGGTGGCGCTCCAAAGGGCTTGGTTTAACATAGCGATGGGGCTATGGCCCAGATGGACATGTTGGAGAGGTTTGAGAACCTTTTTGCTGATTATGACGCACTTGCTAAAACTCATTCTGAGTGCTCGGAGGCTGTTCGGAAGCTTGTGGACGCCCGTTTGGACCTAGAGCACAACGGCAAGCTTTATACTGATGCAATGAGTCGTTACAAAACCGTAAAGGATGAGCATGCTGGATGTGTGGTATGTGCTTAATCACACATACCTTTTACCTTTAAAAACGAGCTAAAATAACCAAAAACGGACTTAAAATGCCAAATATATGCTTGTTTTGCTAATTGTATTGTGCAGGAACGGATAACTAAGAAAAGGACGAAAAACAAAGCCAAGACGACAAAACCGGACTCGGAATGGAAAAGACTGTGAAAGACAAAGCCAAATCGAAGCCGGAAAGTCAATCAAGTCAAAAAGTAGAAAAGTCAACTAGTCAAAGTCAAAGTCAACCCAAGTCAACCCCGAGGCCAAAGTCAAAGAAATATAAGTTTAGGGACTGAAATTGCCAAACCCTAAACTTATATAAAAAGAAGAAAAGAGGAAAAGAAAAG
>BQNB010033811.1:0-49268 GCA_026074375.1 Tanacetum coccineum
ATTAATTTATTTTGATTTCTTCCTACTTCTTTTCTCTTCTTTCAAAAATATAACTCGAGATCATAGTGTTAGGGTTTCATTTGCTCTTGAGTGTTCTTGGAGCAAGTAGGAGCCCTCATTGTGGTTGTCTTGGTTTACCCCTAGTTGACTTTTTGGTTCTCGTGATGGCTCACAAGACCAAGCATATGTTTATTCATCGGTTGAGGCTTTGCATACTTGTGGTTGTGTGTTTATTTATTTGCTCCTATATATGTTTGGAATATATATAACTTGCAAATGGTTCTTATAAAACTTGAAATGAAACACAAACCATTTAAAAAACTAAATCCTTGATTTAGTTTAAAGTTTAAATATGATTTGAAACTAAATCCTTGTTTTTATATAAATAACACTTTATAATTGTTATGGTTGTTATTTAATTTATGTATTGTCCAAACTAATATTTATTCCACTTAGGTTATATATTAGTCTTTAAAATAGACAACTTGACACACATAAAAGTAAAATAATGATTAGACTTAAGTTAAAAAATAGTTTTTAACTTGTGCTACGAAGTATGAATGCATGCTTCCTCGTACACACTTTTGATCACGTATTCATCAAAAATATATACCCATCACAAATTTAAGTCATGCCGTCCAATTGTTAAGATCACTTGTAATTACTTTTCACACTGCGTGACACATAGGTGAATTATAACCCAAGGTGATTATTCTCTATGCGTGAGACCTAGACATATTTTCACATGTTGTCAAATTAGATGAATTAATCGAGTTAAGCAGGTGAGACCTTAAGCCAAGGCAAGGGTGGGACTAAACATGCCAGCTTGATATTAGTAGCTCGTTCACTAGTGCCGTGAGTCCTATACGGTATAAGAATTGCACATGTCTTGCAATTGGTGAACGTCACCTACCTATTGAATCTACCATTGCTAGCAGATCAACTGATGTGATGATGGAATCTCATTGAGGATCTTAGCCTTTTAGTAAAATTAATTTTTTTAATATTGTAAACTTGGGTAGTTAATTTTAAAAGGATAATTATCGAAAATACTAAAATAAACTCTATAATTTCTATTAGTGACATTTATGCAACACAAACCGTAAACAAAAGTTTGTTTCCTTTCTTTGTTAGAGGAAGGCAAACTAAGTCTTCTTTCCTTGTAAGAAAATGACTTATTCCTATCCTTTCCATTTGTATGAGAAAACTATAATAGGAACACTTGGATTTTCCATTCCTAATTAAACTCAAAGCACACTTACTCAAGAAATCATATTGTCTTGTAAAAGTCAAACGGTTAAGTGCGGTTGCACATCTTATTTGGATAACTAGAGAACATGTTTTCTATAGCTACCAAAATGATACATCTTGAAGCGTTAAGACATTATATGAGTTTTAATGATTAGTAATGGAAATTTCAATAAATCGCAAAAGAGAAAAGGAAATTACTAGCATGTTTTCTAGTCGTTTTCCTTAACTCAATAAATTTCCTAAGATACTACTACACACCCTTGAGGTAATATAGAAGAGGAACTGCATGCAAAACTTTCAAGTTAAAGATTGACATTGATGGATAGTCCATCATCTATATAGTAGAGCTTGATGCACTTGCTTAAATGTCTAAGTACATGTTTACTAGTCCATAAGGCTCACATTAGTGATAATGTGTAGATATTCAAAGAGTAGAAAAATAAATAAATTGCTACTTTCATTTCATTGGTATAGACACACATTTAATGTTGTCGTATCCAGTGGAAGTAATGTATTTTACCGCTGATATAGACACACATGTAATGTTGTCTAAATTCAGTGGGAGATATGGGCTTATCACCTTGTAAGTGGCCCATTTTATTTCTAGCTTGTCTTGAAATAATACATTACTTTTCACATATGAAGCATCATAGTTTTATAAGAATCATTACATATTATTCTATTAGATAACTTATTACTTTTCTGATGTCGCTGCCTAAAAGGTTATCTATACAATGTATATGCATGCTAGCTTATTAAACAATAAAGTTCCAGAGATACTTGTAATGCAAATGTGATATAAGTTTGACTTAGATCATATCATATCTGTGACATTGTCATATATTCATACAAACAAACATGAAGCATGGTGGACTCATAACCTACTAGTCTTAGGATCGTAACCTGACTCATAAACATGCTCACTTATTTGTATAAATAATTGATGTTGGGCCATGCATAAGTGGGAGAAATCCCAATTGTGTGCAAGGTACAACACATAACAATATGACTAATGGTTTTTCTTAAGCGCATGGTAAGAAATCTAACATTCTACTAGGACTTATGCACCTCGATGTATGTCACCCTACTTAGAACTAGTGTCAAGAAATAATAAATACCTACTTCATCATATTCACTAAAAGGTTTAGCTAATATGATTGTGTCTTCTTGTAAAGACATCAATAAGAAGTATGTAATTAACTTGAAAGATAGTTGAAGCCAAGAGTCGGCGTTCAATAATACTTTATTTAATATGCTTGTGACTTCTTGTAAAGACATAAACATAAAGTCCTTGAACTGTTCTAAGACTTATAAAGTAAGCAATTGACTTGTCATGTCTCCTTGTCATGACATGTACATGAAGTCATTGAAATGTTCAAAGACTTATAACGTAATGTTAGCAATTAACGTGTTATGTCTTCTAGTTAAGACATGTACATAAAGTCCTTGAACTTCTCTAAGACTTCTACGTTATAGCATGCAATTGGCTTAAAATTACTGTTAGTGCCATTATGTTTGAACAAATTGGCAAGTATGTGAGCCAAAGGGTATTAGGTTATCTATGGAATTGTGATACTGTCTCATAATCCCATTACTCATAGAATACCACATCGCTATGGTATGTCTGATGTGTAAAATCCAACTCTGTTGATATTGTTTGATTTTTGATAACTTTAACTACCCTACCTCTAATCTTATCAAGGTTAACAAAATTGAGTAAAGCCACGTGTTTACTCAATATGGTTCCAATCAAGAAGGTAACTAAGACACCATCAGGTTATGGAATGGGAAGACTCCCATTAAGTCTTAACTGAAGTTTTGAATTTGTTGAGATCATGTTAAGCGTGTTATTAGCAAACTAGAGTCAAGAACTGTCAGTAAATATTATACCTCCCAAATGAGAACAATTTTATTGTTACTCAACTTGCTGTGTATTTTGGAGAAAGTCTCCTCTTACACAAAGCAAGTGCGAGCATCTATTTTTAGAGAAAGTCTCTTCTTACATAACCTTCTAAATGCGCTAGCTAACTACATAATAAATGTTGAGATATAGTCCATGAAAGAAAATCATTTTTGGAATTTGATTGATCTTCCACCAATCGGTAAGATTGAGAGGTTAAATGGTTCTTTCGAGGATGAAGACTAATAATGGGGACAAGATGTACACATATTTAAACGCAAGTCTTGTGATAAGGGTTTTACTTATACTCAAATGATTAACTATGATTAAAGCTTCTTTTCCCCACAAGCATTAAATGAATAAAGATATTAATTACATATTGAGTTCATGAATATGAAATTGGTAAATTGGATGTCAAAACTCCTTTGATGAGTACCTTGCGAGACGTTATGTTAATTTAAAAGGGGAATCCAAGTTATCTTTAGAAAATGTGCAAGCTGTAAAATCCAAGTGTGTGTTAAATCATGCATCTAGGAGCTAGAATCTTAAGTTTAAATCAACAATTTGATTTTGATTGAAACAAAGAAAACTCCTAAGTACACCTTAAAGCTAGTCGGAGCATTTTGTTTTGTCTTTCTTATATCTTATATGTTGTTAACATATTGGAAATAATATTTCACCTAAGCTAGATTTTAATCCTTATTTGGAATAATGTTTCTATCGAGAGATATACAAAATTAAACATACAACCTTGAAACAAATGTTTATTAGGATAAACATACGCGATTAACAAGTCTAACACAATATGACACATCATTGAGCAAGACTCAAAGTTCTATCTCACATGATGAGTTGAACACATGCATGAAAATGTTTAGTTTAGCTAAAGGTTTTATTATGCATGTCATAATATATATTAGACTAATTGTAACACTTTCATGAATGCAAGATGAACCTACAACCATAGTAACTAAGTGAAAGTCATTAGACTACTATTGAAAGAACATTCTAAAAGGCCTGCAAAGGACTAAAGACATGTTCATCATTTACGGATTTTTAATAATGAGGTTAGTGTTGAGGTTATACACTAATGCTTATTTTGATTGAGATGATTCTTAATCCTAGTCATAGCAGGATTCCATCATTACGATAATACTGTTGACTAGACATACTTTATTGAACGCATTGTTGCACTATTTATTAAAGAATAAGAATACTTTATGGTTTGGGAAGCTGTTAAGAAGACTGTCTCATATAGGTGGTTTTGCTTTCTTCAAACAACCTATGTAATTTGTTATGGCGATGCTAGTATTATTGTATTAGCACTTGAACGCACATATACAAAATGACAATCATCGTATCATTCAAAACCTTCACTGCTTGTGAGTTTTGAAACAAGTATTCTCAAAGTTCACTCAGATGACAACTTAGCTGGAACTTTTTACAAAGTCAATGTCTTGTACCAAACATGTTTATCATGCTAGGAACATTAACTCTGAACTTGATGGTTGGTCTCCTGTTTATCGGTTTTTAGTATGTGGTTAATGGTACGTTAGTAGTGTATTAAGCAATGAATTGATATACCTGGTATGATCGTCTTCATTTATACAACTGTGTTCTATATTAGCATGTTTAAATCCATGAATAATTTATTTATTCTAAATCGTCCATTGTCAGTTAATGATACAGGAGCATCATTGAATTAAGACAAATGTGAGTGTTTTGGTTATATTCATACAATATGAATATTAAAGGATGATACCGCCAAACTCATATGTTGTTCATTGGATGAACATTGGACTGACCCAACCTATGAGTATTCACTACATGGATCGGCGTCAATAGTGAATCTCGCAAGTGGTTATGTCTCTCATCCTCAGACTTGAGATGCAAGTAGGTTTTGTGTGTGTGGAATGTCAATCTTTGATATGGTTCAACGCTGACCTGTTGAAGGCTGCTATAAAGGCCATTTTCAAGAGGGATGTGAAACACATAACGGACACGTGTAGTCAAAATAGGATTTGTTACTCCACAGGTTATGGAAAAAGATACTACTGGGCCCCTCGATGATTTGAACAAATGTATATGTGGCCGAACCCAAATATAATTAAGATGATACTTGATTGATTTGGTAATCTAGTTCAATGTCTATATCGAGAAACAAAATTGTTAAAATTAGAATGACTAATCATCCATGTCAGATGTTCAAACTTCAGTTAATCTTTAACAAAAGGGAGAATTGATATCTAAACCATTTAAATGAGATGTTTAAAGAAACTATCCTCATATGTCTTTAGGGACATTGGCGTGTTGCTAGACGCTAACCTTTGCTTGTATAATTACTTGATTATTATGACGTGCGCAAGTGGGAGCTGTTGGAGTATGTCATGTCATAATAAACTAATTATATGCTGGACATTTGTGAGCTATGGGGTCCACTACATATACACTGAGGTACCATTTTATATACCATGTTTATTGTATTTACGGTATTACATTAACCTAGTAAAGCGGGTTTAATATTTGGGCATCTTATTAAATTATAGTAGTGTACTATACTCTCATTATTGGACTTGAAAGTTAAGAAAGGCCTACTAAACACCCTTAATAGGTGGCCGGCTATATGGAGCAAGAAGGGATGATATCAAAACTATTTGTGGTTAGTGAATTAGTGATAAGTCCATTAATTTGATTGATTTTGATTGACCAAATTATGAGATTCTCTCCTCTCTTCTCTCTATAAAAACATGGCACATAAACACATTCATATATGTGTTTTTGTTTTTTCTTGATCCAATGTAGTCCATTCAATAGTATTTTACAAAGCTACGAGGTTAAGACTAGCATCTATTTGGTATACAAGGAAGTGTAGTGTGGATACATCATAGAGGTGATCTCTTTTGATCACTTGGTTTTATTGGGTGTTTTGTGTTAAGGTGAAGGTCACCATTTGATTCTACCGATCACGCTACAAAGGTATAACTCTTGTTGTTTTTATTTTGATTGATCATATGACTCTATGGATCCGTTGATAGGTGCTTGATCCGCTGCGTTTAATACTTATTTATATGATAATCATTTAATTCAGCACCTATACACACAAGAAGAAGGAATTGACTATGATGAAGTCTTTGCCCCTGTTGCAAGAATTGATAGCAAATAGGCTATTTTTTGCTTATGCTTCATTTAACGACTTGTGTGTATCAAATGGATGAAAAGTGGCTTTTATCTATGGGAAAGATTGAGAAGAGGTATTATGTATGTCACACTAGGATTTGAAGACTCCATACTTTCCTGATAGAGTATTCAAGGTTGAAAGTAATGTATGGACTACATCAAGATATGAGCTTGGTTGGATACTTGTAAACACATTTGTTGGACAACGAGTTTCAAAGTGGGAAAATTTGAAAACCTTATTATCAAAAGGTACAAGGTGATATTTTTGTAGTCCAGTTTATGTGGATGATATTCTCTTTGGTTCAACAAAGAAGGAGCTATAGAAGGCATCTGAGAAATTGATGCATGAGAAATTTTAGATCAGTTCTATGGGAGAACTTACATTTTTCTTAGGATTACAAGTACAGCAGAAGCATGATGGTATATTTATTAGTAAAGATAAATATGTTGGTGAAATTTTAAAGAAATTTGGGTTTACAGAAGTCAAGACTGCAAGCACACCAATGGAAACTCAAAAGCCTCTGCTCAAGGATGATGGATTGTGAAGATAGTTAGAATGTACATATGTATAGGTCAATGATTTGGTTATTATTGTAATCTTACAGATTCAAGACCTAAAATCTTGTTTGCAGTGTGATGCCTGTGCTAGATACCAAGTCTATCACAAAGGTTTACATTGAAAGTGTAAATACACATATCGTTATACACACAAAAATGACCTAAATGACCAAAATAGACTAAATAATGGCAAAGATATGCTTGTTTGGAGTTTTGTGTGTGCAGGTACGGGTTATATCAAAAATCACAAGAAAACCGTAAAACGGGCAAACACGGACACGAGGAACGGAAGAGCACAAAAGAAGCCAGAGATGCAAAGCCAAAAGCAGGAAAAGTCAAAAAGTCAAAGCTGTGGTCAACTCTTGGTCAATTCTCAGTCAACAAAAGTCAACCATAAAAAGACAAAAACCCACAATTACCATTTAAGTCCCTCAACTTTAAAGTTACATAAATGGTCCCTAACCCCTTAAATGGGCCTTAAACCCTTAAATACTCTACCGGATCCAAAAGCCCATTACCCATAGCCCAATACCCCTTTTCATATAACTACAAGGACCATTTCTGTCAATTTTATAACCTATTTTACACTACACCTTTACTAAACCAACCACAAGGACCATTTCTGTCAATTTTATAACCTATATAACTATAGGTGGTTTTGCTTTCTTCAAACAACCTATGGAATTTGTTATGGAGATGCTAGTATTATTGTATTAGCACTTGAACGCACATATACAAAATGACAATCATAGTATCATTCAAAATTTTCACTGCTTGTGAGTTTTGAAACAAGTATTCTCAAAGTTATCAGATGGACAACTTAGCTGAAAACTGTTTACAAAGTTAATGTCTTGTACCAAACATGTTTATCATGCTAGGAACATTGAACTTTGACCTTCTAGTAGTCTCATGTATATCTGTTTTTTAGTATTTGGATAATGGAACGTTAAGCAGTTGTATTAAACAATGAATTGATATACCTGGTATGATCGTCTTCATTTATACAACTGTGTTATATATTTGCATGTTTAAATCCATGAATAATTTATTTATTCTAATCACCATTTCAGTTAATGATACAGGAGCATCATTAAATTAAGACAAATGTGAGTGTTTTGGTTATATTCATATGGTATGAATATTAAAGGATGATACCGCCAAACTCATATGTTGTTCATTAGATGAACATTGGACTGACCCAACCTACGAGTATTCACTACATGGATCGGCGTCAATAGTAAATCTCGCAAGTGGTTATGTCTCTCATCCTCAAACTTGAGATGCAAGTAGGTTTTGTGTGTGTGGAATGTCAATCTTTGATATGGTTCAACGCTGACCTGTTGAAGGCTGCTATAAAGGCCATTTTCAGGAGGGATGTGAAACACATAACGGACACGTGCAGTCAAAATAGGATTTGTTACTCCACAGGTTATGGAGAAAGATACTACTGGGCCCCTCGATGATTTGAACAAATGTATGTGTGGCCGAACCCAAATATAATTAAAATGATACTTGATTGATTTGGTAATCTAGTTCAATGTCTATATCGAGAAACAAAAATTGTTATAACTTTGAATGACTAATGGATCCCCCCCCCCCCCACCCCCCCCATCCAATGTCAGATGTTCAACATAGTATCTATAACAAAGGATGATTGATATCTAAACCATTTAAATGAGATGTTTAAGAAACTATCCTCATATGTCTTTAGGGACATTGGCGTGTTGCTAGACGCTAACCTTTGCTTGTATAATTACTTGATTATTATGACGTGCGCAAGTGGGAGCTGTTGGAGTATGCTCATGTCATAATAACTAATTATATGGCTAGACATATGTGAGCCTATGGGGTCACACACATATACACTGAGGTACCATTTTATATACCATGTTTATTGTATTTACGGTATACAAATAACCTACTAATCGGGATTATATTTCTAGGCTTCTAATTAATAAGTTCTGTACTATATTTAATGGGACTGAAAGTTTGAGAAGCCTCTAACACCCTTAATAGGTGGCCGGCCATATGGAGCAAAGAAAGGGATGATATCAAACTATTTATGGTTAGTGAATTAGTGATAACGTCACATTAATTTGATTGATTTTGATTGACCAAATTAGAGAGATTCTCTCCTCTCTTCTCTCTATAAAAACATGGCACATAAACACATTCATATATGTGTTTTTGTTTTTCTTTGATCCAATGTTGTCCTTTCAAATTGTATTTTCAAAGCTACGAAGTTAGACTAGATCTATTTGGATAATGAAGTGAGTGTGGATCTATCATAAGAGGTGAATCTCTTTTGATCACTTAGTTTTATTGGGTGTTTTGTGTTAAGGTGAAGGTCAACATTTGATTCTACCAATCACGCTACAAAGGTAATACTTTCTTGGTTTTTATTATGATTGATCATATGACTCTATTGGATCCGTTGATAGGTGCTTGGTTCGCTGCGTTTAATACTTTGTATTTATATGATAATCATTTAATTCAGCACCTATACACACAAGAAGAAGGAATTGACTATGATAAAGTCTTTGCCCCTGTTGCAAGAATTGAAGCAAATAGGCTATTTTTAGCTTATGCTTCATTTAAAGACTTTGTGGTGTATCAAATGGATGTAAAAAGTGCTTTTATCTATGGGAATATTGAAGAAGAGGTATATGTATGTCAACACTCGATTTGAAGGACTAGATTTCCTGATGAGAATACAAGGTTGGAAAAAGTACTGTATGGACTACATCAAGCTCCTAGAGCTTGGATATGAAACATTGTCAACAAATTTGTTGGACAATGAGTGTCAAAGGAGAAATTTGACAAAACCTATTCATCAAAAGGTACAAGGTGATATTTTGCTAGTCTCATGTTTATGTGATGATATCTTCTTTGGTTCACAAGAGGAGCTATAGAAGGCATCTGAGAAATTGATGCATGAGAAATTTCAGATGAGTTCTATGGGAGAACTTACATTTTTCTTAGGATTACAAGTACAACAGAAGCATGATGGTATATTTATTAGTAAAGATAAATATGTTGGTGAAATTTTAAAGAAATTTGGGTTTACAGAAGTCAAGACTGCAAGCAATGATCCTTAAAGTTACCAATGAGGTAATGAAAATAATACATTATGTCAACACAAATAAGTTGTAGTTAGAAATTTTTTTTGAAAATGGGAATTCGGGTGTTTTATAACTTGTGATCTCTTAGCTCTCTCAACAAAAATCTTTGCTACTTTTCAAAGGTTTAGTTTGGGGAATTTTGATAAGTGTAAAATACACATATCCGTTAATACCAAAAATGACCCTAAATGACCCAAAACAGACTAAAAATGGCAAAGATATGCTTGTTTTTGTGTTTTGTGTATGCAGGTATGGATAAGACAAAAATCACAAAAAAATTGTCAAAAACGGGCAAACACGGACGCGAGGAACAGAAGAGCACAAAAGAAGCCAGAGATGCAAAGCCAAAAGCAGGAAAAGTCAAAAAGTCAAAGCTGTGGTCAACTCTTGGTCAATTCTCAGTCAACAAAAGTCAACCATAAAAAGACAAAAACCCATAATTACCATTTAAGTCCCTCTACTTTCCATAAATGGTCCCTAACCCTTAAATGGGCCTTAAACCCTTAAATACTCTACCCGGATCCAAAAGCCCATTACCCTTAGCCCATTTACCCTTTCTATATAACTACAAGGACCAATGTTGCCATTTTCCAAAGTCCTTTTACCTTACATCTTTATAAACCAAACACAAGGACTACATTTTCCATTAGCCCATAGTTTAAATTATTTTACCCCATTCAGTTAAAAATAGGCGAGAAAAGAAGTTACACTATTCATCCGTTTTCCCAAACGTGCCCCTTCCTCAAAACAAAGGGCTTTTATCAATTAAAGGGCGCAATAGTCAATTCGGGCTAAAGTACACCTTGACAAGTTAAAACATCATCAAAGGCATCCTATTGGCTAATCCCAACAAAGAATGACATGGTGGAAGAGAGGAAAGCACAAGGAAAGGGTCATTTTACACTAAATCTACTCTCAGAGAAAGCACAAGGTGTCACAATCATGGATTGCCACGCTGGCAATCCGTGTGTGTACATATGTGATCCAACGGCCAACGCTAATGATCCAATGATTAGGAAAATGAATGGCAGAGATTAGTGATGCAAGCAAGGGCCTAGAATCTTCTCTCAGCAACTATTAAAGGACCTCACCTCACACACACCTGGGGAGAATTTTTTTAAGTAGTTAGTTAGTTTTTAATTTTAGCTTAATTATATTTTTTAGCTTATTTTCCTTTAAAAGCCTTTGTAATTTTCTTTCAAGTAATGTAAACCAGCTTTTATTAATGAAATACAGTTTCACTTTGTCATAAGTTCTTTTGTTAACTCTCATAAGCTCTTACTTTTCTCTAAATGATAAGCTAAAGATCATAAGCTACTGAATAAGCTCTTATTAGTCTATAAGCTAATAATAGAGTTAATTAGTTCTTTTAATCTACTTAAACCTAATAAATCAGTTTAAACACCTTATCTATTGGATTTTAAGCTTTGGAAGGGGATTCAATCATGGAAGGAATCCTAAGGACTTTTACTAGCTTATCCAATAGGATAAGCTAGAGCTTGTAGCTGATAATTGAGTTAATAGCTTCTGTTAAGCTAAAGCTTATTGTAAGTCTTTCATTTAATTCATTGATCTTTTAATTTCTAGTACTTTTCTTTTATCTAGCTTAATAGTAGTTTACTTGCTTATTTGCTTATTTAAAGTGCTTATCTGTTTTTTAGTTGCTAATTTGAGTGCTATATTGCTATTTAATGCTTATTCATCATATGTTTTTAGTTTAATAGTTATAAATCATTAGTTTCTCATATATGTCATTAAAAGTCATAAAAAACCAAAAATAGTAGGAAATAGTATAGATCTTAGACTTTTGCTTATTCAGTTGTTAATTCATTATCATTAAGCTTGTTTTAAGTAGTTTATCATCTGGTACTTAAGTCTTGTTAATTAGTTTTCAAAATCATAAGCTCAAATGAAATATGTTAATTCCTTAAGGAGTGTTTGGCATTAGCTGTTTTGACCTCAAAAAGTCAAAGGTTTTTGTGCAGATTATTTGAGTCAGCTTAAATTTCTCTTATAACCAATAGGAAAAGAGTTTTTAAAAGTTAGTTTTCAAAAATTAAAAAGTTAGGGCTTAATCTAGTTGTTTCAGCACCAGGGGAATTTGTAGCTTAAGTTTTGCTTGCTAAATTGGATCCAAGCTTATGTAAGTTTAAGTCCTTGTTTAAGTTGTGTTATTTGTCACCAAAGTAAAGCATCATAGTGCAGGATTACCCTTTTGGTAACCTGCATAATAGTTTTTTGCACCTTGCCATTTGCATCAGCAGTACTAACAAGTAGTTAGTACTGCTGATCTTTTAGTCTCATTTAGGATAGTTAAGGTAGGCTTTAGGATCTAAAATTGTAGTTGCTTATAGTTTAGTAATAGCTTAATGAAGTTTAGCTTTTATTTTACATTTCTTAGCTAAATTTATAGAATAAATTTGCTGTCAAAAGTCATTAAAAATAAAAAAAAGTCAAAAAATAGTAGCAGATAAGAGTTAGATTTTAAATTTTGATTTCTAGCTTATAGGAATAGATTTTATCATTTAGTTTCATAGTATAATAGTAGATTAACTAGTTTTCATAAGCTTAGAGTCTGGATTAGCTTATTAAGCTTTTTAGTTTAGTTTAAAATTTTAGCTTTTTGAGTTACCTTCTGAGTTTGCTAGTTTGCCTTTCAATTTTAGTTAGCTTAATGTGTTTTCAGCTTAAGTAGCTCTTCATTTCTAGCTTGTAGACATCACAAGGAATCTAGAACAGCTTTTGGTTTGAAATTTGAGCTTATTTTGAGCATTTTGCAAGTGTTTAAGTGAAAGTGAGCTCAAAAGCTCACTTTCTGTAACAGCTTTTTAATAAGCTGTTTTAGAGCTTAATTTTAAGTTTCAGCTTATACTTGTTTTGTTAAAAATGCTTAAAAACGTGTCTTCTTTAAATTCTAGTAATTAGTTTTTGCAAAAAGTGAAAAATAAAAAAATAACAAAAAGGGGTGTGTTGCCAGCTTTGAACCCGTGACCTCTAGCATAGATACCAAGTGTGTTAACCATTGTGCTTCATTAGCTCATCCAACCTTACTCTTCTCCATTTAATCTTTATACTTGTTTTTTTTCTTTTCCTTTTCTTATAAGCCGTAGCTAATTAGCTTGTTATATTGTTAAGCTTTGAGATTCTTCTTATTTTTCCTTTGATCTTTATAACGTTTTAGATTTTCCCTGAATTTTTGGCATTTTTCTATTTAGTATATTATTTTTAATCATTTTTCTTAAGTTTAAAGTTTCGAAAAATTATAAAAAATAGAAAAAAGTTTTATAAAATTACAAAAAAATAGTTTTTAGCATTAGATTAAATACCTTTAGGTTTACATCCAGTAAAATCATTTTTACACCTTTTAGATTTTAATTTTCATTTTTGAGCCTTTAATTTTAAGTTTAAAAATAGGATTTTAATTTTAAAAATAGTTAAAAATAGTTTTCTGAGTTTTTATGTTAATTTAGACTTTTCTAAGTTTAAAAACCATTTTTCTAAATTTTTAGGACTTAATTTGCTATTTTTTAGGATTTAATTAGATTAAAATAGTTTTTAATTCATAATAAATTCAAAAATAATCAAAAAAAATGTTTTTCTTTTTCTTAAAATTTTCTTTTGCCCTTTCCTAGGTTTAGAAATTCAATTTGCATTTTTAGGAGTTAATTTTAGTGTATTTGCTTATTTGTCGCATTTTATTTGCTCCCGTTAATTTGTTTAAGTATTTAATAGCTTTTAATTGTTCATTTTAATTGTTGCTTTTATTTAATAGTTATAGATAATCAAAAATATCCTTTCTTTCATTCAAATCATAATCCGAGCTAAAACATGGTTTCAATTTCACAAGTCGTTGGGGAAACGACCCGGGTGATCATACTTCCCGGTTAAATATACGTATTATATATTATATAAATATCTTTTAAGAATGAATTTTCCTTAGGGAAAGTTCTTAATTGCTCTTGTAGTATTATATCGTATATTTTATAGTACATAAAAACTAACATCAATGCTCTACTGACGGCTACTCTACCGACGGCTGCTCTACCAATATTTAATAGGTGGTAAACATTAATTGGTGTTTCTTTTAAGGTTGCATAATATTTGGTAGTTAAAACTACTCTATGCTTCATTTAAGGTTACATTTCCATTTTGTATTTAAAGTTTTAACAAGATATATTTACAAGATGTTAAACACAAAGAACATTAAAATGAGTGTCTTAGAAAACAAATTCAGTGTACTTTTGGTTTGCGAAGACGTTGTTTTTGGAGCACTACTGACGAAAAATATAACGTACAAAGAGCTAGTTGGATATGCTAGAAAAAATTTCAGTATCAACCACACGTTTGATATTTCTTTTCATTATGAAGTGGGTTCAAGGGTTGTCCACATAGATGATGATAATGATGTAGAATTTTTTGGTAATGAAGTTTATAATTCACTAGCTACTACATCTCACAAGCTATTTGTTAAAAAGGTAAAACTTTCTTCTTCAAAAAATTTAGATTTCGATCTTAACGATGACTATTCTAATGATTTAAACTTACAACATGATGAAGATAGGAGATCTTTAAAAGTAGCAAAAAAACAGGAAAAAAATGATGAAAACATCCCTTTTAAATGGCTAAAAAATACATTTTCTTGTATGCATGAACCACCCGAACCACCAATACATTATATGAACACCATAAAGCATGAAACTCCATATGGTAATTGCTCTCGTATTTTTAAAAAGGGTGATGATTTTGATAACAAAGAACATTGCATGTATGTAATTGGCAAAAAAGCTCTTGATGAAGGTTTTGAATTTAAGGTTAGAAAATCTACCACATTAAGGTTTGATGTTATTTGTAAGAATGCTGAATGCAAATGGAAAATAATTTCGTCTAAGTCTAAAAATGGCAATTCTTGGTTATTAGGAACGGTTAACGACATTCATACATGTTCAAGAACTCAACTAAATCCTAATCACCGAAATTATAACAACCCGCAATTTTCATCAATGTAATTTTCCATCTATTAAATTAGATGCAATGTGATATCCATCTATTATAAATATATCACCTTCTTACAGGGGAATTTTTTGCTTCATTTCATTATGCAACGTAACTTGCATCTCTAAAGTAAACGAGCTCACGCAACCTCTATCAATGCCATCTATAACTATGTTTACATCATGTAAACATCCTAATATGTCAAGTCTATATCTTAATATCATTTTTACTAAGTACATTATCAATTTAACGTACCATTTACGACGTTATTTCAAAACAAGCATTAAACGTTAACGTTTACATCAAAACCCTAATTATATGTAATGTATACATATAAAATGAATGTACAAGCCTTCAAGCATGTGTACAAGTGTACAATGCACCACATTTGAATTATATTTTCCCTCCAAGTCAATGTACAACTCATTTAAGCTCAATGTACAAGCTAATCATGCCTAAAAACCTAATTAGGTCATTTAAGCTCCTAAATCATGTTTAAACTTTACACCACTTTAACACAAGGTACAAGCACTTAATGCATGACTCCTAAACCCTAATATATCCCTAATCTTAACCCTAATCCATGTTTTAAAACCCTAAACCCTAAATGAAACCCTAAAACCCTAATTTCACTTTAAACCTAAAACTAAACCCTAAAACTTAAAACCAAGCCCTAAACCTTAATCCTAAACCCTAAACCTTAATCCTAACACTAATCCTAAACCTTAATCTATCCTAAACCCTAACCCTACCTATAAATTAAAACCCTAAATCCTAACCCAAAATAAAATGAACCCGACATCATTTTCTTTCATTTTGACCCATTTATAAGCAATCAAGCACCTCAATCACCTCTATGACATCACCAAGCAAGCAACCAAGTAGCTTATAAGTACCCCCATCACCTCCTTGTCTTCCTTTTCAGCCGTGGCCTCCAAACAACCATTCCACACCTTCATGGCTAGTTTTAGCCTTCATTACTCATCCTATTAGAATACCTTACTCACCTCAGCTAGCTAGGACACTTATCAAACCCTTAGATACCAAGAAAACTTAGGCACCAAGGGTCTTGAGCCTATAAATAGCCGAACTCCCCATTCCTTTCAAATCACACCTCAAAAACTCAGGTACTCATTAATGGAGTCTTAACTCAGATCAAGGAAGGTCAAGAGAAGTCCCTAAGCTCAGAATAGAAGCCAAGAATCAAGAAAAACAAAGCCTTGAAGCCGTTACTAGGCGTACGAACCCGAAAACCCCATTTTGACCCATTTCTAGCTCAAGTAAGCTTAGTTCTTGTTCAATAAGCTTATAATCTGTATTAGAATGTTCATAATACTCTTAATATCATATATGAACTCTTGTTTGAAGCTTTGAATCCTCAAACCCATGTGTTTTTTATTAAAACCCTAAAAACGACCCGTTTTGATTTTCTAGCTAACAAATCCTTTTTCTAAACTTTTGTTATGTTAAAACATCTTATTTTAGCTTATTCTAATAAGCTATAACCTGCAAATATCATTTGGAATCCTAAAATAACCTTGCATGGCTTTTTGGACTTGTTTTGCAAAAGTTTCCATGCATAGGGGTATATATCGTAACTTTCTGAAATTTATAACTAAAGGGGCTGAAAATGTCATTATTCTAAAGTTATAACTATAAGGACCTATTTTGCCAAGTTTCAAAGTTAAAGGTTTAAATTATATATACTTTATATATAAAGGACTAAAGTTGTAAAAGTTTATAAACCAAGGGTATATATTGCCAATTTTACAAACTTAAAAATATTAAATATAATATTTTTATAATAAATTATAAAAAATATATATTAATAATTAGTAAAACCTGTTGATTTTATTAAAACCCGACATATTTATCGTTATTAATCATAAATCGACGCATTATTTCGTTATATATTTAACATAAATTATCATCAAATAACTTTTGAAGAAACTTAAAATCTTATCGTATCACGTTACTAGGGAATTTCATTATGAATGGATTTCATTTGAGTTTTTCATGTAGATGAGTTTGCTGGGTTTACCGATTTTAAAGATGCCTTGTCTCCTCAAGACGATACTACATGTCCTCTGGATCATGATGAGCCCTAATCGAACTATACAATATTTCCATAATATTATTAAATCAAAGATATACGTTAAACTTTATAATTTTGAAACATAACCATCACATCTAGAGACTTGGACCATATCACCCATGTTGCGTGGCTAATGCCGTTACTATTCGACTTGATAATACTTATGCCATAATTAGATTTCCCTATACATTTAGGTGATCAAATCCTCACTTTTAAATCATCTATTTCATAAACCGTGAGGTAGATTAATAAACCCGTGAGGGGGATACATGCTATAAACTATGAATACACGTGTTTTCTAAATGTATGCTATCATAATATATTATTGCTTGTGATCTAAGTCCCTTTATGCCAAAAGACCCCACTATCATGGACCATTAATCACTTGCGAGTGAACACGAATATGATGGATAGGCCTATTGGGATTGACGAATCCCGTTTGTGTTACCCGGATAGGTAACCAAACACATTATATTTGAATCTCATTGGTATATGGCAATTACCTACACTGGGGGCCATTATCATTATTAATATATACACAAGTCAGTTTGTGTTCCATGAGCTTAGACGCAATAATACACTATTAATACCATTTTCCATAATAATTCTATTCATTGCAATTATTACACTTATGGGTGTATAACAACGTAACCCACTCTTATGATGACTTGTATTCACACTATTTATTATAAACCTATGAATTTCACTTAACCATTGTGTTGACCTTTTTAGCATGTTAATCTCAGGTAAATGAACATCTTATGGCACGGAGTGGCACGGACTTGAAGATGGCTAAACTGTTATCATTCAAACTTTATGTTTTCATGTAGATTTTGGGACCTCTATTTGTAAAACCTCTGATGAAATAATGAATGATAACTTATCTTTTAAAAACGTCTATTTTGAGTTATTTTTTATGATTATGACTTTTGTACTATGAAATAATACCCCAGATTAGCTTCCGCTGCTATATGTCAAATATGAGGGTCTTATAGAAATGCTACAAAAAAATTGTTAGGATGGTTACTCGTACCAAAGTTAAAAGATTATAGTCGGATCTATAAGCCAAAGGATATTATAAACGATATCAACCTCGAATTCAATATTGACATTACCTATAAAAAGCATGGGGTGGAAAAAACAAAGGCTTGGAAATTAATTCTGGTTGCCCATTAGATTCGTTTTCATAATTGCCATACTACTTTTATAATTTAAAAATGGCAAATGAGGGAACGGTAACGCATATTGAGACATGTGATGAAGGGAGGTTTAAAATGTGTTTCATAGCCTTCGATTTTGCGGTAAGTATTTATATGTTTTGTTATTATTTGTGCCACACTATTTTTATATAACCTCTTTATCGTATAACTAATCATTTGTTCCACATAATAGATTCATAGTTTCTTAACACATCTGCGACCATTTGAAGGGGACTTACAAAGGTACAAATTTAGTACTGGTTGGGATGGATGGAAACAACCAAATTGTACCTATTGCCACAGGTGTGTCTCAAGGTGAGACCAGAGAGTCTTGGACATGGTTTTTGTTAAAGTTTAAAGAATGTATAGGTGAAGTTCTAAATTTGGCAATCATTACGGATAGACATCCAACCATCATCCTTGCATGCAATATGATTTTCCCGAATGCATTTCATGGGTATTGTTGTAGGCATATGATGATGAATTGCAAAATGAAAAGTGATAAGTTGCAGGCAATATACAGGAAGACATGCAAAGCATATACACCAGAAGAATTTCAAAGAAGAGTTTATGATCTTCGCGGCTTTAGACCGGAAGCTTACAAAAAACTTAAAGAGGGTGGATTTAAAACATGGTCTAGAGCAATGTACCCAGCGGATCGCTATAATTACATGACGTCAAACAGTGTTGAATCGATAAATAATCTAACCATGCATGTTAGAAAAGAGCAATAACGCAACTGATGGAGTGGTACAGATCCCTTCTACAAAAGTGTTATTGTGCTCGTCGTGATAAATATAAAGGTATTATATTGTTTTCTTACCTAATTTCTTTAATCATATGTGTGTAAATGTATTATTAACGAATAATTATTTCAGATTCTAACGCTAATACACTTAGTGACTGGGCTACTCATAAAGTGATGGACCGAATGCAAAAGAGCGCTCATTGGAAGGTACTCAGAATTGACTATGGTAGACTTTACCAGGTGGATGATCGTCGAAGAGTACACCAAGTAAATATAACTTTTCATACATGCACTTGTCGTAAATAGCAGCTTTCAAGTATACCCTGTGGCCATGTAATAGCCGTTAGTAGAAAAATAGGATGCACTGATTGTAGTCATTTGGCGTTGGGATGGTTTAGGAAAACACCACTTTACTCTACTTACCAAGATTTGGTATATCCGGTAGGGGAACCATCATCTTGGGTGAGACCTGATGGCTTGCAAGTTGTTAAGCCACCAAACATGAATTTTCGCACAGCAGGCAGACCAAAAAATACATATCGTATCAAATCACAAGGGAAGGAACCTATTCAAGTAAGATGTTCAAGGTGCGGTGTACGTATACGTGGACACAACAAAACGACATGCCATGAACGAATTGCAAATTATCAAGTAAGTGAGACAAATTATATATTTTTTAGGGATTAATTATATAACTTTTATTCATAATTCTTATACTAAATTTCATTTTAAATACAAATGCAAAGGACTCAACTCAACCAAGGTTGAAAAGATCAAGACAAACAAGGCAAGAATCTAACATTTATGTTGATTTGGGTGGACATTCACAAGAGTATGAGACAGCCTATACTAACAATTATGTGAGGTCACAAGAGTATGAGGCAACCTACACTAACAATTATGCGAGGCCACAAAAGTATAAGGCATCCTACACTAACAATTATGTTGTAACACCCCCAAATCTGGGTTGCAGAGGAATGTTGAATATCCGAAGGCGTTACTTCATAGATCAATATCACAAGATATGAGAACGACCACTAAACGTGTCGTTTAAAAGATACATTAGATTTAACAAAATACTTGTTCGTTACATAAGATCATGGCTTCAAATTGTTGGACATCATAAGTAAAGATTTTGGTTTATAACAAATGTTCCCAAAATGTAATACGCCCAAATCTTTAGTACTGACTCTTCCAAAGAGTGGCCCCCAATGTATCTAAGCACCTCATGCCTTATTGACCTGAGAAAACATGCTTAAAACGTCAACATAAAGTTGGTGAATTCATAGGTTTATGTAAATCATAGTAGGACCGCAAGATTTCCAAGTGTATGATTAAGCAACAGATGCAAACATCATAAAAGGGTGGTTACGTTTTCCTAAGCTCATGACACTGAAGCTCAACATGTATGAATGCAATAAATTGCCAATAAATGCCCGTGAATGATGTTCTAACCCGCAACATCCCAAATCCGACATGGTATACGTTTGTTGTCCGGCAACCCGGCACAGTGAGCGCTACTCACCCAAACGGGGATGTCAATCCCAAATAGATCTATTTATAACATTCGTGCTCTCAATCTAGCAATTGACAGTTCATGATAAAAGGGCTCAGTGGGTTATCGCTACCTAGGCAAACACGTAATCATAGTAAAAATGTACACTTGCATCCAATTTGTAAAACAGAGCATGTTCTCACCCCAAAGATGTAAATTATTTAAAAAATTGTAAAACATAAGGCTATGAACTCACCTTAGTAAATAGTCCTCTGAAAATGATAAATATATCCAAGTATGGCAAATGAATCACACCGTCAAATACCTAAGTAAATACGGCCAGTCTTAGTCTACAAGTTTAGGCTAAAGACTCAATGCATAAACTACAATAAATTGCTAGTTTATATATACTGTTATCACTTGTGTGGTGGTGCACATGTTTATTGTATTTGTATTCACTTGATGGCTCTTGGGAAGATATACGATTACACACGTTCAAGTATATATGTATAAACGTTATTAATAAATATTCTTATTTATTAAGTCGTCGGTTAACTTGTATAATATCCGAATGTAATTCGTCAGGCAGCTAAGTGTTTATAAAATCACTTTTGTTTATAAAATACCCTTAGGTTTTCTATAATTTCAAAACAGTCCCTATGTTTATGAAAATATAGTATTTACACTTTAAACCCTTAGGTTTCCAAAGTTACACTTTTAGTCCTTCAACTTTTCAATAATTACACTTTAAGTACTTATGTATTTCAAAAACCCTTTAAGTTTCAGAAATATGAAAACAACCCCTAGACTTTATAGGAAAACAGTTTTGACAGTTTTAACCCTCAACTTTACAAAGTTACACCTTTAGTCCCTTAACTTGTAAAAATCATATTTTAAGTCCAATTAAGTTCTAGCAAGTGGCATTTGGTTTTAATGGACTCCAAAAAACCATATAAGCTGGGTCAACTTATAAATAAGCTCAGATGAGCTTATTTTGGCTTGTTGGGCCTTATTGGACTCGTTAAGGTCTCGTAAGAAATCCAAAGGTCCAATTGGGTTTTCAAAGGCACATAAGCCCTTATTAAGTCTACTTAAACTTACTTAAAATTGTTAAGCTGAAAAATAAGCTCGGGTGAGCTTATTTGAGCTCATTGGGCTCGTTAGCCCAACAATCTTAACCCGAATGTTTGTAAAGGTCCGTTAGGGTTTCAATATAGGATCAGATCTTATTTTCTTAACTCAATAAGCACTCATGAAATCTGGTTAAACTGTTTTTACTTCGTGGCTTATTTAATAAGCCGATAAGCCTCGGAAATGGGCTTTTGGACCCGATACGAGTCCATTTAGTGTCTTAAGGGTTTCGGCTTGATTCATTAAGGTCCAATACTTTTTCTAGGTTTATTATAAGCCTTATAAGTCGCTTAAGCTCACAAATAAGCTGTCTAAGCTTATTTGTGGCTTATGGGCCTCGTTGAGTCACGGAAATGGGCTAATAAGCCCGTTAAGGGTTCCGTTCGTTTTCTAGCACACGTTAGGGTACTTTAGGGTCTATATGAGTTAAATAAGCACCTTAGGTCCCTTAATAAGCTCGTGGAGCTTATCAATAAGCCGTGGCCTCATAGACCCGGTTCGTTGGACTTGTTTGGGTTTAATGGGCCCATTTGTGGCCCGTTAAGGTTTCTCTTGTATGTTGTTTATCCCAACAAGCTTAAGGACTCTATAAGCCTTCGATAAGCTCACGTGAGCTTATAAATAAGCCGTGGGTCCTAACTAATGGGTTGTTGGGCCCATTAACGTCCGTTAGTGGACTATTTTGGCCCAACAAGGCCCATTAGTGGCCCGGTTATCCTTTTAACAACATAAGAGTTTTCGTTAGGGCTAAATCAACCCAAAACACTTGCTTATATTCTTAGCCGTGGTTCATCTCATGCAAACGTTTATTAACTTCGTATACACTTTCCCTAGCCACCATATCGCGTTTACTTTGAAAGTTTACGTATAGTTTCGTGTATTTCGAGTGTAAGAGTTTGTTGTTCGCGTTGGTGTCCGCATTTGCATATAAACGAAATGTTTAAGCCTTTGTTTGTCATTAACTCACGAGGTACATGCGTTTTTAATGGGTTCTTGCACCACACAAGTATATCATACGTATATATAGGTAATGTGGTTCACGTATTTACATGACACAAGTCTAGAAATCAAAAGAAAACTAAAATATGAAATGTATTGTCGTGGGAGACTTACAAAGGTCTTAGAGTTCTTGGATCGAGAAAATGGGACGAGTATAAGCTATACCCCTTAGCTCGTGTACCCCTTAAGCACTTGTTATATAAACCTTAGTTGTGTTTGTGACTTCGAGTGAAGTAAAGGAAGGTGTTTGGTTGCGGTTTGAGACCTAGAGCAAGAGGAGGGACAATGTTTAACTTGTTTGAGTGTTAGTTGATTGTCAATAGTAACAAATGGTAAGAGTGTATTGGTATTTTATAGGCAAATACTTAGTTTACATAGTTTCTAGTCACGACAACCAAACCCAAACCGATCCCCTAATCCTAGTGGTTTTGTGGTTTCTTGTTAATTAGACATTGTTTTGTTAAACCACTTAAGTACACATCTTAATTGCCTCTAGGTTGTACAAGATTTGCTAAGATATGGACATCTTATGTTTTGGGTATATACATTGCATGTAGCCGCGGCATAAGGGGCAAAGGAGAGCCAAAATGGTTTTTAACCATTGTGTATTAGTTAACTAGGAAACATTAAGGACTAGTAATTATTAAAGAGGGTTTGTACAAGTACTTAGCAAGATCTTTAAGGATTTCTAGTTAGTTTAGTGCCCAATATTCGGCTCTAGTGGGTATTAACACAAGAATTGATTTAATTTTGTGTTTAAGGTTTAAAAGTGGGTATTGGTTTGAGTCTAGGTATTTCCGGGGTGTGTCTAATTGTATTTTATTGCGAAACGTAAACCTTTTACGTAACCAATAAAGATAAAATACGCAAAGTTAATAATTATCTTCTTAATAATCATATAACACTTGGTTGATGTAAATCTTAATTTATTTGATGACCGTTTACATTAAATGATTATTTCTAGTCTACGCGATTTAGCTTAAAAGTAAATTTAAAAGTAAACGTGTATCGGACCAAAATAAATAGTGACGAATAATAGGAGTCGTAAAATGACCTGAAATTGAGAAATGTTACATAATGCATCGAGATAGAGAGCGAACAAAAGTGTCCATGGATATTTTTCAATTTTCCACAGTAAGTGTAAAGCAAGAGTTGTATAGTTCCCTAACTTCCAACGCATTTCATAGATCATTCAGATAAATGATGACGATGACATTGTTATCATCAACACCACTCTCCTCATCTAACTAAACGATCTCTCGAAGCGTGGGATATTTTTCCTCAAACCTTGAATGTTGAAAAGATATATCCTAAAATATCCAAGCAAGCAATACTGAATAACATGATGGCCATTAGCATCATCAGCAACTAAGCGACAAAGCAATAAACATTTGGCTGCTAAATGTTCCAACAACTCGACGCTATCATTTTTTTTTAAAACGGTTGGGTTAGTACAGATATAGTTAGTGTAGTTAGTGGGAGCCCACTCTCATTCGCCTACAAGAGGAAACCACCATGGGGAGACTCGAACTTGAGACCTCTCCATGGGGAAGAGCCCCTGACCAACTCTGGTAGACAGACGTTGGCTGGTGCTATCATTATCGTCAGCATCTATCTCGACCCGGCTTTCTGTTAGCAGGGTGAGTCGAAACACCCTGATCCAACGACTCAGCTTTCGTTTGAAGTGGCTTTCGGCTAGCAGGGTGAGTCGAAACACCCTGATCCAGCGACTCAGCTTCCGTTTGAAGTGGCATAGCAGATGGTTTCTGAACCTCGCACTGAAAAGTTGGTTCTATTTACTATCCAAACCCGCGACATTTCTGTTTTTTAGTTTTTTTATACAATCGAACACGTATATCATAAAGTATCTTTCAATGGATTATTATTAAGTGATTAGTGACTAACCCAAAATATTTTCAGCATGAATGTAGCACAATGACTATAACACCAAAGGGATCAAAACTGAATCCTCCCTCAAGCATTATACAAAGTCTCTATATTGAATTTTTTCATCCTCCTCACCCGAACATTATTATAACCATTTGAGATTTCTTGGATAACATTAATAAAAAAAACAATCTATTATAAATTTACTAATAATTGTAACACTTGTGAAATGACCGATTTTGAACACCAGATATACACATTCTATAAAATCTTTATTTATGAATAACAACATCAAAAGCAGGTTGAAAACTTAAAAAGCAGCAAGCTTGTTAATCAGAGACGCATAATCAGGTATACAGGCGGTGTAACATACGAAGCATGACTATATTGCATTGATAAACATGCTAATATTGAGTAAAAATAGTATCGAACATTACACAAATTAAACACTTAAAGAAAGGGTCCGACAACATGAATAAGGGTCTTCAGAGTATATATTATAAGATGGTAAGATATGACCACGATGACGATAGTGATAAATGTATATCAGTTTTGAAAAGGAAAATTGGTAAGTCTATTTTTTGATAGTAATTCACATTGAAATCGACAAAAAGCCAAGACCCATGGTAAAACATAATTATACAAAGAGAAATGAGAAGGAAAAAGAGGATATGGCAAAAGAATTTGTACCAAATATACTTCTACGACATCCTCTTTTTCTTTCTCATCTATCTTTCTTAAGTATACTTTATGGTTTTGTATCGATCTGAACGTTGACTGCTATGAAAAAATATGCGTAGTAATTTTCCCAAAAAATACACTTACCACTATCATCATTGTTGTCACGTCTTGTAACACTATCACGTATCAGTTTTATTTCGACTCCTCAATTGACCTTTTCATTTAGGTCAATCGCTAAAATTGAAGACAAATAATCACCATGACTTATATGCATCATGTTAACAAAACTACATCAAAGGATCCAAGTACAGACCAAAAACGAAAATGGCAAACACTTACGAAATATCAGGAATCAACTATTTTGTGCATTAAAAACCTAAAAAGCAATAGCCTTTTTTAATCACAAATTTCTCTATAATTTAGAATCACAGAATTAGCATATGAAATATGCAGAACACGGTACCATCCTAGACTAATATAAGATCATATGATAAATATCCACGTAGCGTAAACACACTTTGTGAAAAAAATAAAACTTTGCAATGTAAGGCGCACGTTAATGAGTTCAGATATAAGATCATATGATAAATACATCAAGCACAAAAGATACTAAGATTTGTATAACTATTTAGATACTGTTTATACAACAATACATTGCTTACGTATATAATTTAATTTAATAAAAAAAGGAAAAAAAGCTATTGAAACACATCGGATTCTAAAACACAAAATATGTTTTCTTTTTAGATAATAATACATATGAAATCGTAAGCTCCGACTACAAACTATATAGAGCATATAAAATCAACAACTCTAATTCAAAAATGATAAGTCACAACCAAAACTTATATGCATCAGATACAACGACATATCATATTTCAAATGATATCAAGAAGTATTTAATTTGCAAATCACAAAATGACAATCCATCACTTAAGAAATCAGAAAGCGCGACTTCAACTTACACACATTATATAAAATCAAAAACCATAACCACATATTAGTCTGTAAAGAATATCACAAAGCACTTAAAACCACATATTATAAAAAATGTATACAATCAACACCCATAAACATATATCAGAATTTAAACAATTACTTATCAAAAAGGGAAAGCTATATTCACCGATTACGTAAGTCTTCTCTCAAGTATCCTCTCGGTGTCACTTTCTCCTACATATATAAAAGAAATTTTATTTAAATAATAAATTACAAACTACAAAACGACGTATGTATTGATCAATAAACTGAAATCACCACAAAAACAACTGACGCCCAATAAGATCAGCAAATAACCCATTCAAACGAAACAATTATTATGAAAGTAAAGCTTTTCTCTCCGAGTATGTAAGTATCATCTCAAATATCCTATCGGTGTTACGTTCTCCTACATATACGAATGAACAAAGATTTCAAAACGACCAAAACTTATACGCAGCATATAAAATCACCAAATATGACAACATATGATACTTCAACGTCACTTTCTCTTACATAAATAAAAGAACAAGATTTAATAACATAATAATTAACATTGTATAAGACTCGTTTCAAGTATCATGTCAGCGTCACTTTCTCTTACATAAATAAAAGAACAAAGATTTAATAACTAATATTTTTCAACAAACAACATCACATTACACAGCTGCAACCTAAAGACAAAAAAGGGGGCAACAAACTAGCAAATAATGTGCGCATTAATCCATAAACTGAAATTACCACAAAAACATATGTCAATAAGATAAGGAACCGAGAGATTCTGCTATTGTTACTTTCGTTACCAGAAATCAAAGCTTCATTTTCCTAGGGAATATTGAACAAGTTTATATCCATACGATCACGGCGTGATATTTCTTGCCAATCCCATGCCGACTTTTAATGTCGAAGCTTCCCGTTTCTGGGCCTTAGATCTATGTGGAAACGGTTATGGTGTAAGAAAGTTTAAAGTACAACTTCAATATAACTAGGTCTATCCCGGACTATTTTCCATGCTAGTCGACATCATAATCTTTTTTAATGGAGTTTGGTGGCGATGTCAATCATGGGAACTATGCAGTGGATATAAAAGTTCTATCAGCCCCAGTGTTCGTATAAGATAGCTGACTAGGCTTTTTAAGAGTAACGTAACCGAGACGGACTTTGGATTCTGGGTCTCGATGCTTTTCCCTTTTCTTCTCAGCCTTCCTAAGCATATTACCAGCCTTGTGCATTCTATTTCTCATCTTATTCTTTAACTTTGGGACAATCTTTTGAAATATCCTGGAGCTCCAATTCAAACAACCATACCCTTTTGGATTTGCCTTGCCTTCTGAGTATTTACACATTTTGTTGCCGGACTCCTACAGTCCGCTGGGCAAAGTGGCTACCTTGTTTGCACATGTAGGACTTTTGAGTAAGGGCATTGTGGTGAAACTGGCATAGTGCACTTGGGGCAATGATCCCAATTACGGCACTTTTTTCGGTTTTTCCCATCATGTAGGACCTTGGCGACATTATGCTCTTGAAAGGGTTGTTTGGTGGACCATGGTTGATTTGGATGGAATCATTAGCCTTCCTTATTCGTTCTCAGATTTGCATCTTCCGGTGGGTGTTGAGATTATGTAAGACATCAAGTCTGTTGGCATATTCAATAGTTCTCAGTTGGGTCTGGCAGATTTGAATTCCATAAATGTTGTCGGACAGTCCACTCATGTACTTGTCAATTCTTGGTTTCATTGGCAAACAAATTGGTACAAATCAGGGATTAGCTTTGGAAATGTGAGTGTTATGCTCGATGATCACGTTCTTTGATTTGGGTTCCACAACTCCGATTCTAGTTTTTTGATTTCGCCCTTGCAGAGACAATACTGTCGTCCATCTTTTGCTTAAGCTACTCTAAGCCATCGAATTATGCTTCAAGACCTAGGTTCTCTATCTGACCATTCCACCAAGTCATAAAGCAGATCCTAACAGAAGTGCAGTGGGAAAAATTAACCAGATTTTCAATAGTTAGAACCATCTGATATTTGAATGATGACTCTATCTTTTTCAAGCCTACCGAGTTAAACCGACTACGCCTTTAGTTCCTTTGAAGTTTAAAGGTTGACATTTCATGAAGTCAGCGTAGAAACAAGGGCGGCCATTTGCACGTTCCTTCAGTTTATCCTCGTGTGAATTGTAGCTTCCAATTCATTAGTGGAGTTTCACAGATGGGCTTGGGATCAATTTCATAGCTTGAACAGATTCTGGGGTCCATGTTGTTTGGGTTGGTGTTGTTAGGAGTAGTATTCGGTCCTCGTCTTGTCGTAGGTGCCATGATTGTCTAAATCATAAGAGACAAAATATGAGGTCACAATTCAACTCACACAAAATGATATACAATAATTTACAGGATGTGAATTACTAAGAGATGTTTCTCGACAACATAACCCTTCTTGTTAATCCATAACTTCGAAATTAATACATGCAACACATTCCGCTTCTCCAATCGTACTACACAAAATCACGATACAAAAGATCTAAGGTCAAGCTAGCGGGGAAAAATCATAATATTAAATGCATGTACAATGACCTAGCAAGATAATATATATAGATAGATAGATATAGATAGTAGAGAGATAGATTCGCATCCCCAGAAGCATCCAGATGATCTCAGAATCCTCAAACATCTGGTCTGGCTGTTAGCTCTCCTATTTGTGCTTTAGAACTATGCTAGCAACTCGGCCTGCAGTCACTCTTCTACTCACATATGTCTCTCTTTACTAGGAGAGTCTCTGCCATTGTTTACCTGAGCCTTACGATCAGTCTCACGAAGTGTGGCTTCTTAGCTGCTGCATTTGAAGCAGTTTATGTGTACTGATGTGTATCTAATGTGAGAGTACCTTGCAGCTGTATTTGTGTCTTGATGTGGCTTAGATATGGGTCTCGTATGCATACACATGATCACGGTGGTTGAAGCTTAACGAGGGTCACTTGACTCTAAATCCTATTGCGTGAGCCCAAAGCCTCTGGGAGCATAAGCCTTCCACCACCATGTCATACTTGTCTCCTTAGAGGAGTCTTCATATCCTATAAGTTAAGTAACCAGTTATGAGTCATACGACTCGCTGTGATTATAATTGTCCTTTACCCATCCTGAGCTTCCTCTAGTAAGATACAAGTCATGTGGTCAGCTATGGAGGCTCAGAAGGCTCATGTAAACCCTTAAGACTTGACCTCTCCCCATGTCCATAGGTGTTATATTTTGGGAAACTGCCTCAGATGCTGGATTACCCAAAGTATACCCTAATACCATACCCAACCTCACTAATCCCCTATCGTCTCACTTCAGCATCTACGGTGCTGACAAACCTATAATTTGTCCCTCTTCCTCCGATAGGTCTAGTGGTGGAACTCTCCCCGACCTCATACCTAGAGCCTAGAGTAGACAAACACAACCTCTTGCGAGGTGGCTGCTCGAACTTGGGAATATCATCCTTATGGTCAACAGGTGGTGGTATGTATAGAGATGGTGGTAGTGGTAGTAGTGGAGGTGATGGTAATGCGGCAGTAACTGCATCAATAAGGGCCTGAGTGGAGGCTATCCTGAGTGTCTGGGTTTGGGTGTTAGACTAGGATCGAGGGTAGTAATGCGTGATGGCTGGTTGGTGTGTATGAAAGTGCAGGTGGGTCCCGTGCACCTAGCAAGGCGCTCTCCTGCAGAGGGTGGTGATAGTGAGATAGGTGGTGATGGTGATGGAGTAGTCATGGCTAGAAGTCTCTCAACTTCTACCTCTGGTGAAAGGGATATGGAAGCCTGAAGCCGAACAGTGATCCTATCTCCAGTGGTAGAAATGTCGGTGGAGGGTGGTGGTATATCAGGATATGTTCCCTCGGGTGGGGAAACAAGCTCATCAATAGGTACAACAATAGCGGAGTCGGTCGGAGCTACGTGCTCCTCCTCATCCTCCTCGTCCTCATCCGCATCCTCATCATCGGAGTCATCCCCAGATGAATCACCATCGTCATCATCTCCATCATCTCCCCCGTCCATGAGATAGTCAACCGAACCATCCTCTGACTCATCATCCTTATACTCCTCTAGATCCTCCTCGGGATCCGACTCAGTAACATACCCAGGTGACTCAGCAGTAGGCGAATCAACAAGAGGTAATGGCTGCTCCTCAGCCGAGAACACATGCTCATCATCCAATGATACATACTCAGGGTACATAGGCTATGACACATAGTCAGGATCATGTGCTTGTATGAACATAGGCTCACGCTCATCCTCGTCCTGTGGAACTAGCGGTGTCTGTAGCGCCTATGGGTCTGGTATGTAATCCGGTGATGGTGGGGCTACTGGCTGCATAGGGAGTCCATCATATCCGTATACGACGTGGGATGCCTCCATCAGATATCTCCTCATCGGCTCCCCAGAAGACTCTGCCTGGCTCAGAATCGGTATAGACGGAAGTGTAGGTAACCGCAGATGATGCAGAAGACATGACTACTGCAAAACGCAAAAATAACTTATATAAGTATTAATTTTAAGAGAGATCTGTATGTTATGTCTATAAGTTTTACTTATAAGAGTCTTATAGTAATATACGTAATATAATTTATATATGCGTATATCCATCATGTAAGCACTTAGTAACTACTAATGCTAAAACAGTGTGTATCATGTAAGCATGTATATTAGATGCAACAAGTAATGTATGTATGTCCCGTGCAAATCCCATTTGTGAAAGCAGTGTTTGAAAATGGTTATAGTCCAGACAAAAACTTTTGACCTGGTTCTCTATAACCTTGGCTCTGATACCAATCTGTAACACCCCCAAATCTGGGTTGCAGCGGAATGTTGAATATCCGAGGGCGTTACTTCATAGATCAATAGCACAAGATATGAGAACGACCACTAAACGTGTCGTTTAAAAGATACATTGGATTTAACAAAATACTTGTTCGTTACATAAGCTCATGGCTTCAAATTGTTCGACAACATAAGTAAAGATTTCGGTTTATAACAAATGTTCCCAAAATGTAATACGCCCCAAATCTTTAGTACTGACTCTTCCAAAGAGTGACCCCCAATGTATCTGAGCACCTCATGCCTTATTGACCTGAGAAAACATGCTTAAAACGTCAACATAAAGTTGGTGAATTCATAGGTTTATGTAAATCATAGTAGGACCGCAAGATTTCCAAGTGTATGATTAAGCAACAGATGCAAACATCATAAAAGGGTGGTTACGTTTTCCTAAGCTCATGACACTGAAGCTCGACATGTATGAATGCAATAAATTGCCAATAAATGCCCGTGAATGATGTTCTAACCCGCAACATCCCAAATCCGACATGGTATACGTTTGTTGTCTGGCAACCCGGCACAGTGAGCGCTACTCACCCAAACGGGGATGTCAATCCCAAATAGATCTATTTATAACATTCGCGCTCGCAATCTAGCAATTGATAGTTCATGATAAAAGGGCTCAGTGGGTTATCGCTACTTAGGCAAACACGTAATCATACTATAAGATGTACACTTGCGTCCAATTTGTAAAACAAAGCATGTTCTCACCCCAAAGATGTAAATCATTTAAATAATTGTAAAACATGGGGCTATGAACTCACCTTAGTAAATAGTCCTCTTAAAATGATAAATATATCCAAGTATGACAAATGAATCACACCGTCAAATACCTAAGTAAATACGACCAATCTTAGTCTACAAGTTTAGGCTAAAGACTTAATGCATAAACTATAATAAATTGCTAGTTTATATATACTGTTATCGCTTGTGTGGTGGTGCACATGTTTATTATATTTGTATTCACTTGATGTCTCTTGGGAAGATATACGATTACACACGTTCAAGTATATATGTATAAACGTTATTAATAAATATTCTTATTTATTAAGTCGTCAGTTAACTTGTATAATATCCGAATGTAATTCGTCCAGTACACTAAGTGTTTATAAAATCACTTTTGTTTATAAAATACCCTTAGGTTTTCCATAATTTCAAAACAGCCCCTAGAAGAAAAATATTAAAAGAAAGAAAAAGACAAGATATCAAAATACAGAATATCAAAGTTGAGATGAAAAAAAAAAGTGTGATATGAAATACTAACTTGCTGCCCTTACATTAAACCTGCTGCTAAACAACCAAATCGCCACAAAATCTGATGTGATAACTAGAACAAATCAAACCTGTAGGAAACCCTTTGACTTACCAAATCGAATCAACAATATCGACAAATCAACAACCATACGTATCAATCGACCCTTCCAATCAACATATCAAATCTGCTGCTTTTTTTAAAAAATAAATAAATCTGCTACTAACAATGGATCTTGACTTCAAACTGTGGGGTTCTAGAAACATCATTTAAACATTCGAGTCAACGTCACAAAAGTATTTTGATACACAACTTAAACAACCAGATTCAAACTAAAATAGAAAACTAAAAAGGAAAAAAAAATACAAATATGCTGTGTGTAAAAAAAATTGTTTTTCTTTTTTTGATATGCTCACCCTCTTTAACTTTTCTTGCATCGGTTTCAAGCCAATGTTGGGATGGAATCGGGTGCAGCTCACCCCTACGGTATCTTTCTGCTGCTCACCTCTATTATTTTTAACTTTCGCCCCTTTTAAACACACATGGCTGCATTTGTTTTAGCTAAGCTGCTAATGGGTCGGTCCCGACCCATATAAATAGTCGGGCCGGCCCATTAAGATATAAGGGTGCCTTCGAAACCGATTTCCCGTGCTCTTTACCAAGGCATGCTCGGAGAATATTAACGACTTCGTCTTGATCTTAAAAAAGCGTAAACGTCTTTAAATCTTTACCGAAAGTCACCGTCTTTGCTTTATTTTCAATCCCTTGTACCTGCAAGACATAAAAACACAAAGAAACATATTTGCAATATAATTAAGCATATTTTAGTATTTTTAGTCTGTTTTATAGTGTTTTACGACGTATAAATGATGTGTGTTTTAGCGCACATCAAAATTCCCCACACTAAGCGCATTGACTGCGTCCCACACTCAATGTAAATAAAACAAGCCCGGAAATAAATAATTAAATCCCTTTTTAACCTATGACCCCTCACAATCAAACAAGAATAGAGAAGGTCTATTAAGAAGGTTCAAAAATCATTTATTTCGAAAGCGCCCCCGTTTTAACCACTTATTCAATAAAAGATAAAAACTAAGATAAAAATTAAATAAAATTATTTAAAAGGCTTTAAGAATGGGAGTTCGTCATCCTTGATTTTTACAATCCCCAAACTAAGCTTAAAATGAAATCACAGTTAAATATAAGATTAAATGATAAAACATAATCATATTGCTTTATTGTGTAAGTATAAACTTTAACTTTTCGCTCCCATTATTCCTAAATCCTCTAAGTATTTTATTATTATTTTTATTGATGACAAATAAATTATGTCCTTATTATTATAAAGTAAACCCAGTTTAGACCACAATTAGTTTGAAATCCTTTTCTAAAGAGACGATATGGTGAGAATAAGTTCCACATTAAGGTTCTATTTTCGCATGATTTAGGGGGTATCCTTTTTATTTCATCCGCAACAACTCAACTACGAGTCCAGAGACGGAGGCTTTATTTAGATAACCCCGGAGTCAAAATTTGGCTTTATTCTTATTATTATTGCAACTTTATTGACATCGGTCCTTAGATGTGCTTGCAACATAGGTTGTTGAGGACGACAAGATGCCGCAAAACTATATTTCGCACCTCGGTAATCCTTGAACCTTTTAGAAGGCTGCAACATCGGTTGGGAGCCGGAAAGATGCAGCATAATTTGTTTCAGTCTTGGATTATTTTCTATGTGATTTATTTAGATCGACTGCATCACATCGGTTGTGAGCCGACAAGATGCAGTAAACTTTTATCAGCCCACAGTTGTATTATTATTATTACCTCCACCCTTAAAATGACTGTCACATCGGTATGCGAGCCAACCATGATCCAGAAGTCTTATTTCGGCTTCGGTTTATTACATAACATTTATTATTATTATTAGCCAAATTTCAAGTCATGTGGTCTTTTAACAACTGCCACATCGGTATGCGAGCCGACCATGGTCCAGGAGTCTATTTCCCCACAACACTGACAAAACCTCGATGTGTACCTTACTTTCACCAGAAGGAATCTCTACGAAGTGATTTAAAATAAGAATCACAATACTTAAAGCAACTTTATTTTTATTCAAACACAATTATATAGCGTTTAGTAAGATGGTGGGAGACAAAAAAAAGCCACCAATTAACTCTTGAGCTTAAAGATATCCAAATAATCCCGGCTTAAGCCTCTAACTTATATTTAACTCTATCATTTTTCGTTCTTTGCAAAATTTTAAAGTTAAGCAAACGCTAAGTCTCGAAAGCTAAGGGGAAAGCTAGAGTTTAAAACTCGATCAAGTCAAAAGCTACCTAATTCTACGGGCCTACTTATTTATATATTTTTATATTTTCATCATTTTTTTCATCATTTTTTTCATTTTTTTTATATATATCATAATAAAACAATAAAAAATTTAATTTTTTTGTCAAAACGGGGTTGCGTGGGAACACATATAGGCATAGGTATGATCACATTTCGATAGAAATCCCCCCACACTTAGAATGGAACATTGGCCTCAATGTTCAAAAATGTCAGGTTTTACCCCCACACTTAGGAACGAAAAAGGCAAATGCTAGTAATCTCAAGTGTGAAAGGGGAAACAATATATATATATACATGATCAGGATTGAGGATTCCAGAATAAGCAAAAGATCGAAGACCGGATGATTGGAGGATTGAAAACAAACACGGGTCTTCATGATCTTAAGGAATCCTGCAAGCAAAAACAATACCACAAACCATAGAAAGAAGCACGCCCCCACACTTAGGCTATAAAATCACACACTAACTTATTAATCAAGAAAATAGAAAGAAGAAAAGACACGGGTTGCCTCCCGAGAAGCGCTTGTTTTTGTGCGAGTCTCTAGCTTGACTCTCCCCGAATTCCTTTGTCCTTGGGGCAGAAACAGAAGAATAGAAAAATCACAATCGGATTTTCATATGCCACCGGCTTAAGAGAAGAAAAATGGAAAGTGGAAATGCCGGGGTCAAAAATAGTATCCTCACTCCCGGAGGAGAGAAGAAATGAAGAAGTCACCGGATAGGTGAAGAAGGGTAGAAAAACTCGAACGACACATGTGAAGTCAAGATCATGGTGATCCTCAAAGGGGAAAGTTACATGTGTCAGAGAAGGAATGTCCGGAAGGGGAGTGGGATCATCATGAAGCTCTTCTAGTCTAGATAAATCCCCTTCGGAGTCCGAGTAGTCACTATCAATACCCGGGGGTATTGATTCATCGAAAGCAAGAAACAAATCGATCTCCTCCATAAAAGGGTCACTATCCTCAACGGGAATGTGAGATGGAGGGAAAGACTCGGTAGAATTAAGCTCTTCCGGAGGGCGAGGAGATGAATTATCATAAAGCAACCTCTCAACTAGATGAATATCACCCTCCGGATCAAGGTTGTCTTCATTAATTCCCGGTGGAATTAAATCGATATGAGCGAGTTCACCGGAAAACTGCTCGAGAAGAGAATCAATCTTAGGAGAAGAAATGATCGAAGCATCAATCTTATCAGAAATGATTTCTTCATCAAAAAGAGGGTTCGAATAAATTTCCTTCGGAACGTCCTCATCAGAAAATGACTCGTCGTCATAGGAGGAAATTCGGTCAGAATCTAAGAGAGGGGTTTCGGAGAAAGTCGTAAAAGTCGGAGATGATTCATCATCTAAGGGCCCACATCACACTCACTTTCATTATCGGAAGTAACCTCTGACTCACTTGGGATTGGGACAAGGTTCTCAACACTAGACTTTATTACTTCGTCCGATTCCGTTGCCAGAATAGTGTCAAGATGCTCACCCCCATACTTAGAGAGTACTCAGGTTCTTCAGTTGGTAAGTCGGGTGTGATTGTAATAGTATACTCCTCGTCATCATCTAAGTAGAAGGCAGGACGACTCCAACTCGGACTATTAATAAACTCTGCCAGCTCCTCACTCATATTTTGCACATCTTCAAGAAGTTTGTTAAGCAATTCTTGTACCTCCTCGGATTGAGCATGCTTAATTTCAAGAAATTTATCCCAAGCTTGCATTAAAACCTTCGGCGTTTCTCTAAAAGATATACGATTAAATTTCTTTAAAAAGGTTTCTATAGACCCATCCCTCCCCCTCCTCCCCCCCCACCCCCCCCCCCGCCCTCACCCCACCCCCTCCTCCCTCTCCCCCCCATCCGCCCCCCCCCCCCCCCACCCGCGTCCCCCGCCACACAACCCTCCCCCAATTTCAACTCGTTTCTTGAGGAGGTTGATGAATGACGGGAAACTGTGGGGGTTGGGATTGGTCAAAACCGAAAGAATTAGAATTATAGAAATTTTGGTTCATTGGTTGACACTGAAAATTTTCATGAGGACCCCCACAGTTATCACAACAAAGAAAACTTGGTGAATTTTATGGATAATAATTATCACTAAAGATTTTATTGTAGCACGGTTCCTGCTCATAGACAAGCGGTACCCGTGTTGGACAATCAAACCCATAGTGAGAATCGTTCCCACATAACTCACACGAGTATGTATCGTACTGGGGCTGTAGATGTGGGTAAGAAAAATCGGGTGTTTCATTATAAGAATAAGGATTTGGGTCGATCCTACACTGCTACAGCCCCGGACAGTTTTTCCACATTTAAAACTACATACACCACCACGAGCAACCAAAATGGTTATACGAAGACATGTCGAAGAATTAAACGGATAAGAGGATAAAGAAGATAAGAATTAAATGAAGTAAGAGGATAAAGGAGAATATTTTTTTGAAAATTTTTATAGAGATAATCGAAATTTATATAATTTTTATTTTTATATTTATTTATAAGAAATTAATATGAATATATTTTTGGTATTTTATTATTTTTAATGAAAGAAATTTCAAATAGAAAAAGGAAATAATTCCTTTGGTTGTTATTTTTTTTATAAGTTCGAAAATAAACTTTCAAGACGAAAAATCTCCAAGGCACTTACTACAACACTCGCGAAAATCGTTTCACTCTCCCGGCTACGGACGGCATTTTGATAGTCGGAATAAGTGTAGTGTATTTCCCGTTTGATAAGAAAATTGTTTTAGGAAAAATAGTAGTCTATCTTCGAGTGTCAGGTGTACACGGGAGGAAGGAATTAATTTTCCAAGTAAGTATCTTGTTTGAGCTTGAATGTCATTTAAGATTTTGGTTTTAATACTAAAATTATTAATAACTAATTATAAGCTAAATAGACACTGTGTGAGCAAAATAATAAACGAAACCTATAATGTTCTTCTAGCTAAACATGACAATCAAAAAAATTAAAATCAACAAATAAAGACGATAATAATAATGTATAATCTAACAATGGACATATAACATAAACTGGACAAAAAAAAGTAAAGTGATAAAAGAGGAAGAGCATAAAGAATGAGTAAAGGAATGTCATAACATTGGACGAGATGTGATGAGATTCGCTCCATAAATAGCAAAACCATATCATTTAATTCTTACTTCCATATACGGTTACTAAAATTAGGCAGAATATCTTATCATTCTGAAAACAACATGATGTCCTGATACCATATTACCCATCCAAACTTGCAAAAAAAATTGGAATCAATGTAACAAACAATTATCATACATCCTTCAACCATTCGCAACTCAACAATAATTAATCCGAAAATTACAAATCAAATCGAAGTATGTGGTCTTTACGATCCCACCTAATCTAATCGCATACTTCTAAATTAATTCCAAAAATGTCAGAAAAGACAAAAAATAAATTGACGAAATAAACAATTTCAAAATTTAAAGCTGCGTGAGTTTCTATCACTAATATATTCTAATGAAGAAAAATATTAAAAGAAAGAAAAAGACAAGATATCAAAATACAGAATATCAAAGTTGAGATGAAAAAAAAAGTGATATGAAATCCACTTGCTGCTACCATAAAACCTGCTGCTAAACAACCAAATCGGCACAAAATCTGATGCGATAACTAGAACAAATTGTAACCTTTAGCCCCGAATTTACTTAGACTTACCAAACGATCAAACATTATTGACATAATCAACTACCATACGACAATATCAACGACCCTTCCAATCAACATATCAAATCTATGCATTTTTTTTTAAAAATTTGCTTATACAATGGATCTCGTATTCAAACTGTGGGACTTCTAGAAACATCATTTTAAAACATTCGATTAAACGTCACATAAGTATTTTGATACACTACTTAAACAACCCTAGATTCAAACTAAAATAGAAAATAAAATGGAAAAAATACAATTTATGTTGTGTGTAAATATTATTGTTTTTCTTTTTTCGAATCTGCTCACCCTCTTTAACTTTTCGTGCGTCGGTTTCAAGGCCAATGGTTTGGATGGAATCGGGATGTAGCTCACCCCCCTACGGTATCCTTTCTGCTGCTCACCTCTTTAGTTTTATACTTTCGCCACATTTTAAACACACATGGAGGCATGTGTTTTTTAGCTTAGCTGCCTTAATGGGTCGCGTCTCCCGAACATATGAATAGTCGGCCGGCCACATTAAGATTAAGGGTGACCTTCGAAACCGATTTCACGTGCTCTTTACCAAGGCCATGCTCGAAGAATATTAACGACTTCGGTCTTGATCTCAAAAAGCGTTGTTTTAAATTTCTGTGTAAAGTCTTCAAATCTTTATCGTAAGTCACCGCTTTTGCTTTATTTCAAATCCCTTGTTCCTGCATCCCGACTTAAAAACACAAAGAAAACATATTTGCAAAATAATTATCCATATTTTAGTATTTTTAGTCCATTTTATAGTGTTTTAAGGGGTATAAATGATGTGTGTTTTAGCGACACATCAATGACACTGGAAGCTCGACATGTAATGAATGCCAATAAATTGACATTCAAAATGCACACGTGAATGTTGGTTATAACCCGCCAACATCCCAAATCGACATGGTTTTCGTTGTTGTTCGACAAACCCTGGCACAGTGAGCTGCTACTACACCAAAATGGGGATGGTCTATATCATAAATAGATCTTTTATAAACATTTCGCGCTCACATTTAGTATTGACAGTTCATGATAAAGGCTACTGTGGGTTATCGACTACTTAGGCCAATCACGTAATCATAGTATAAAAATGTACACTTGCGTTCAATTTGTAAAACCAAAGCATGTTCTCACCCCAAAGATGTAAATCATTTAAATAAACTTTACAAATGGGGCTATGAACTCACTTTAGTAAATAGTCCTCTGAAAATGATAAATATATCCAAGTATGGCAAATGAATCACACCGTCAAATACCTAAGTAAATACGGTCAGTCTTAGTCTACAAGTTTAGGCTTAAAGAATTCAATGCAATAAACTACATAAATTGCATTAGTTTATATATATTGTTATCACCCTGTGTGGTTGTGACACATGTTTATTGTACTTTGTATTCACTTGATGGCTTTGGGAGATATACGATTACAAACAAATTATACGTTTTTTCAGGTATTTATGTATAAAGTTATGTAATAAATAATTCCGTTATTTATTCAAATCGTTCGGCTTTACTTGTATAATATGCCCGAATGTAAATTCGTCACTGGTACGCTAAGTGTTTATATTATACCTTTGTTTTCCCATATTTCCAAAACATAGTCCTATGTTTATGAAAATATAGTATTTACACTTTAAACCCTTAGGTTTCCAAAGTTACACTTTTAGTCCTTCAACTTTTCAATAATTACACTTTAAGTACTTATGTATTTCAAACAGCCCCTTAAGTTTCATATTGTAAAAACCAGCCCATTGACCTATAATTGGAAAAGTTTTTGACAGTTTTAAAACAGTTTTGGCAGTTTTAACCCTTAACTTTACAAAGTTACACCTTTAGTCACTTGTAAAAATCACATTTTAAGTTCGATTAAGTTCTAGCAAGTGGCATTTGGTTTTAATGGACTCCAATAAGCCATATAAGCTGGGTCAGCTTATAAACAAGTTCGGATAAGCTTATTTTGACTTGTTGGGCCTTATTAGACTCGTTAAGGTCCCATAAGAAATCCAAAGGTCCAATTGGGTTTTCAAAGGCACATAAGCCCTTATTAAGTTTATTTAAACTTACTTAAAATTGTTAAGCTGAAAAATAAGCTCGGATGAGCTTATTTAAGCTTTTTCGAGCTCATTAGGCTCGTTAGCCCAACAATCTTAACCCGAATGTTTGTAAAGGTCCGTTAGGGTTTCAATATAGGATCAGATCTTATTTTCTTAACTCAATAAGCACTCATGAAATCTGGTTAAACAGTTTTTACTTCGTGGCTTATTTAATAAGCCGATAAGCCTCGAAGATGGGCTTTTGGACCCGATACAAGTCCATTTAGTGTCTTAATGGTTTTGGCTTGATTCATTAAGGTCCAATACTTTTTCTAGGTTTATTATAAGCCTTATAAGTCGCTTAATCTCACAAATAAGTTGTCTAAGCTTATTTGTGGCTTATGGGCCTCGTTGAGTCACGGAAATGGGCTAATAAGCCCGTTAAGGGTTCCGTTCATTTTCTAGCACATGTTAGGGTACTTTAGGGTCTATATGAGTTAAATAAGCACCTCAATTCCCTTAATAAGCTCGTGGATCTTATCAATAAGCCATGGCCTCATAGACCCGGTTCGTTGGACTTGTTTGGGTTTAATGGGCCCATTTGTGGCCCCTTAAGGTTTCTCTTGTATGTTGTTTATCCCAACAAGCTTAAGGACTCTATAAGCCTTCGATAAGCTCACGTGAGCTTATAAATAAGCCGTGGGTCCTAACTAATGGGCTGTTGGGCCCATTAACATCCGTTAGTGGACTGTTTTGGCCCAACAAGGCCCATTAGTGGCCCGGTTATCCTTTTAACAACATAAGAGTTTTTGTTAGTTCTATTCGAACCAAAACAACTTGCTTAGTATTCTTAGCCGTAGTTCATCACATGCAAATGTTTATTAACTTCGTATACACTTTACCTAGCCACCATATCGCATTTACTTTGAAAGTTTACGTATAGTTTCGTGTATTTCAAGTGTAAAACTATGCAATAAAGAATTAATAAATAACCATATTTATTAAGTCGGGTTAACTTGTTATAATATATTTGATAAAAATATAACACGTTCGAGTTTGGTTAAATGTTTATAAAATCACTATTGTTTAACAAAATACCAATTTAAGTTACTTGTAATTACAAAACAGCCCCTGGGTATATAGAATATATACTATTTTACCTTTTAAACCCTCAGGTTTCAATAATTACACTTTTAGTCCTTTAACTTTACAAAGTTACACTTTAGGTCCATATAGGTTTGAACCAGCCCCCTGGTTTCCAGAATTGACAAAAACAGTCCCTGGACTTGTTAAATTTAGTAAATGACTGTTTTGACCCTTAAGTTTATAAATTGGCACTTTTAGTCCTCCGACTTTGTAAAAATTGCATTTTTTACCTCCAATTAAATCCCAACAATTCATTATGTTTAATTAAATCCAAATAAGCCATATAAGCTGCCCTAGCTTATAAATAAGCTTTAACAAGCTTATTTTGGCTTAATGGGCCTTATTGGGCCCATTAAAGTCCATTAAGCGTTCTAAGGGTCCATTTAAGTTTTAAAAAGCACAAATGCCTCAATTAAGCTTATTCAAGTCTGTTAAGTTGGAAATAAGCTCGGGGGAGCTTATTGGAGCTTATTCGAGCTTATTGGGCTCGTGAGCCCAATAACTCAAACCCAAAGGGTTTTTAAAGTCCATTAAGGTCTAAATGTCATGGCCCAACTTATTTTATAACCCTTACTAAGCTTCATTGGGTCTGTTTTTGGTTCGGCTTATTAAATAAGCAATAAGCTTCGATATTGGGCCTTAGGGTCCAATATGAGCCCGTTAAGTCTGTTAGGCTTTTTGGCTTATTCCCTAAAGGTCCATTAGTCTTAGTTAGGTCTAATAAGTTCACTAAAATCTTACAAATTCACCAATAAGCTGCTTAAGCTTATAGTGAGCTTATTGGCTCGCGTTGGGCTCACGGTAATAGGCTATAAGCCCAATAAGGGTTCGGGTTAGTTTCTAAAACATATACCATGGTATTCTAGGCCTATGCAAGTTTGATAAGCACCTAGGCTTCCTATAAGCCCGAGAGTGCTTATTTATAAGCTGTGGGCTCATTAGATGGGCTTTTATTGGGCCCATTTTGTCCTTTTCACGCGGCTATTGGCCTAAAGAGGCCCAATATGAGTCTAACTCTGCATGTTTGTCACATATAAGTTTACTAGTTTGCTTAGCTCAATTAATAAGCCCGAAGGAGCTTATTAATAAGCCGTGGCTTCCCACTGTTGGGCTAGTTGGGCTCGTACGTAGGTACGTTTGGTTTATACGTGAATACAAGGCCCATTACTCCTCTAGTAACTTACATAAGTCTCGAAAGGCCTTAGTGACAAAAATGTCGTGTATTTAACTTGTGTACGCGTCATGTTTTACATGCAAATGTCGTGGGGTTTTCTTATATTCAAACGGTTTTCAAACCCTTGCTTTTACTATCTCATGGTAACTATATGTCCTTTACATTTTAATCACCACACAAGTTGTTATACACAATAACATTGCGTATAACACATTCATTTTTGTATTTTACATGCGTGAACTCACGCTAACACCTCATACTTATATAAACGTGACATGTAGGCTAGTTAACAAAGTAACACGCATAATATAAGTATAATACGAGTTATATGGTTTCAATGTGACTTACAAAGGGTCCTAGTGCTTGGTTTTCGAGTATGCGTGAGAAATGAGACAACCTAAAACAAAAAAAACCCCGTATGTATACACGACCAAATGATAAACAAGCTTTAAAAGCTTGTGTACACGCCAACCCCTAGCTCGTATATTCCCTTATGCACTCGTTATATAACCCTTTGTTGTGTTTGTTGGTTCGAATGAAGTGAATGGGTATGTTTGCTTGCGGTTTATGATCTGACGCAAAGAGAGGCAAATGTTTAACTTGTTTGAGAGTGTGTGAGTTGTAAGAGTGTAAAATGGTAAGAGTATGCGTGTATTTATAGGAAAAGTGGCTAGTTAACTCTCCTAGTTACACAAACAAAACCAAAACCGATCCTAACCTAGTGGTTTTGTGGTTTCTAGTTAGCCTCTATTGGTTTTGATAAAACATCTAAGTACCATTATTAATTAGAAGATCATGGTACAAGATTTACCTAAGATATTAGAAATCTTAAGGTTTTGTATGGATACATGCAGTTTAGCCGCGACATAGAGAAGAGGAGGGATCCTAAGTGGTCTTTAACCATTGTGTATTTGCTAATTAGAGACCAAAAGTACATATCTTAAATAATCCTAGGATGTACATTGTACTTAGTGTAAGATTTAAGGATTTTCTAGTTATTCTTGTCCCATAATTCGGCTCTAGTAGGTATTTGACATAAAAATTGATTTAATTTTGTGTTAAGGTTATAAAAGTGTTATTGCTTGAGTCTAGTAATTCCTTAAATATTTTTGGGGTGTGTCCAAATGTATTTTATTGCGAAACGTAACCCTTTTACGTCACTAATAAAAAAATAAAATACGCAAAGTACATAATTATCTTCTCAATAATTATTTACTACTCAGTTGATGTAAACCTTAATTTTATTTGATGACCGTTTACATTAAATGGTTATTTCTAGTCTACGCGATTTAGCTCAAAAGTAAAATTAAAAGTAAACGTGATCGGACTAAAATAAATATGTGACAAATAATAAAGTCGTAAATGACCTGAAATTGAGAAATGTTACAGTTTTCAAATAAGGCAAGCAACAAAACTCTCAAGCAATAAATATCATACAAGACACAAATGATCTTCCCTACAATATAGCCATAAGTCACATGCAAACTTTGTTTCTAAATCCTAAAAACCAGTATTATTCGACTAGATAAGTGCGCAAATATCTCATCCTCAAATAACCCTATTACCCAATGTATAAAAGCCTATAATCTCTTTTGTGAAACCCCACACACACTCGTGATAATATAGCTGCTCCCTCTTGGTTTTGCTCCCATGTCCCAAACAGTATATTACTTTTATATACTATGCACTGACTATGTGGAAACCCAAAAATCCCTTACCCCATTTGGATTAACATTAGAACGTGATTTCTATTGAAACACTATGCGTACTTCATTTTGTGAGTATAAGAAGGGCGTACATACCCCTTTGCATTCAACAGAAGCAGAAAACATAAAAGATATAACTCCATCAGATACACACTTCATCCTCTCACCTTGGTTTTCTTGTTCACTTATTCTTGTTTTTGACACACATAGAATCCATGAAACATCACACCACCACTTTCTTCCAAAACCCTACATTCGTCACTTGTGAGTTCTCTTTCTAGTCGAAGTTCAAGAAAGCTAAGGGTTTTTGAAGGGTTGTTTTAAGTGCACGAGTAGAGGTCAAGCTTTGTGGGACGTTTGGTTTGACAGTCGTGGGCTAAAGAGGGGGGGAATAAAAAAATGGAAAAAAAAAAAAAAAAAAAAAGAAAAAATAGGAAAAATAAAAAAAATATAATGAGATAGAAAAAATAAAAAAAAAAAAATAAAGAAAAAAAAAGAATAAGAGAATAAGAAAAAAAATAGGAGACAAGGTGGAAAGAAGAAGATTGGTCTTGTAGCAAATTAGGGGTTTCGTCGGATCAAGTTCCATACGTTCTCTTCCCTTTGTGTTTTCTGTGAGTTCGCACCTCTTAGTAGTGCATGAGAAAACTTATCATCAAATCATTACTTGAAAGATTTTGTTTTCTTTCTGCTATTCGAGTAAAACATTAACGACACCTTGGTTTGGCGTAATCACCTAGGTTAAGTGAGTATATCATATTGCTAATGTATCCTAGAATAAGCCCTAGTATGCCAAATGACATGTCGTATAAATATTCGTCGAATTGTGTAATCACGTGTCCACAAATTACTTTTTATTATTAACTCGTGTCAAAGGGTAAATTGGGAAAAGGGTACGATGAGTAAACCTGACCACTAAGTCCAGGATTAGTGTCTAGTCCATAGTATGCCTAAAGAATATGTTTCACGTTTGAATCATGAAAATGATTAGAATCAAAGAATTTACGACAATTTTAAACCCTATGAAAAAAATTGCAAGATTTATGCATTTCGTTAAAATAGCTAAACTAACAACTTTTGACAACTAGTTCACGCAAATGATTAGTATTAGGTCAGAACCAAGAGCTTTCAGTTAAAGCCTAATGTATAAGGTTTTGTTATGGCGAGTGTCACGGTATTCTTGAGTAAAGAACTCGCAAACAAAACTCAAAGTTAGGCGTGAAAAACTGTCACTTTACCCTCTTTTGTAAAGCAGCCAACGAGCTCTTTTCTTTAAATTGTTGTGTTGATTTTACTAACAGAAATAACAAAACACATAATGATACATAAAGCCTAAAGTACCAACTTTGATTTGGAATAAAAACCACTCTTTTTCGTTTAGTAACCTGCTCACAAATCGTGTGTGAACTTGGCAGTTCGTCACAGGTGTCGACAAACTGTCGAACACCTAGTGTGCAACCAGCCAGGTCTGCCCACGTAAACACCCATCTTTCGACCCCTTTTCGACCCAGTTAGCGACCCTGTCACACAAAAGTTATAAAAGATAAATTAAAGCCAGTAGGTCCTAGTTTATTAAGATGTTTTTGTTTCGTTCTAACGTTGAGTAACGAGGTTACAATCTGAGCCCAAAACTCTAACCACGCAAATGTCATATTCTGAAATAAACCTTTATTACTCTAAGTCTGAAAACTGTCTTAGCGAGACGCATACTTTGGCCCTATTTTTAACCCGTTAAACGACTTCATTAGACAAAACTTAAAAGATGAAAAGATATTAGACGCCTATCTGATGTCAAATTTTAATTTTTTACTTTTCATTATCGTTAACTAACGAATTTGTAATTAAATGGTAAAATTCTAAGTCGTCTAATATTAAAACTAAATTTTACTTACACTTAACTCAATTAGTTAAATGTCAACGTTTCGTCTAATTTGACACACGACTTAGACACAAAACCAAGGGCTGCTCTAAACTAACTGTCCGAAGTCGTAAATTATATACTTATATTTTAGCCGCGTTGACCCAATAAAGTTGACTATTTTAAAAACAAGAAATTGTTTCCAAACGTTATTATTTTAAATAAAGTTCAAGCACACACTAGGGACAAGATTGCAAGTATTTATATTATTATTTTTACGTTTAGTGAATATTTATTATTTATTCATAGGTTGCGGATAAAGCCTTTTGCATCATTTTTTGTGCCACTACTTTGCTTCTACGTTATCATTACTTGATGTGAGTTTATACTCCCCACTTTTATACTTTTTCAATCATTTATCAAATCTCGGGAATGAGATCATGTTTGTTTTACAAAATGGATGCAAGTACATTTTAATTCAAATATTATGAGTTTGCCTAAGTAGCTATAACCCTCTATGCCCATCATCATGAACTGTCAATTGCATAGATGTAATTGTTAATTGCATTATGTGAGCGCGAATGCTATGAATAGATCTATTTGGGATTAACCTCCCCGTTCAGGCAAGTAGCGCTTGCTAGTTTACCGGTTGGCCAGAAACGACGAATGTATACCATTTGGAATCATAGATGTTACGAGTTGAACATATACATTGGGCACCATCATTCATGTGTATTTAATATACATACATTGTTTAGCTTCAGTGCCATGAGCTTAGTGCATTTAGTAATACATTTTTGTGATACTGTATTTGTTACTTTATTACGGGGAAATCTTGCTATCCGCTTCATTAAATTTATAAACCTATAAATTCACCAACATTATTGTTGACAGTTTAAACATGTTTTCTCAGGTCAATAAGGTGCAAGTCATGGATACATTGGATGGTCGTATTTTAAAGTCATATTATCATTAAGATTTGCATGCATTACATTTTGGAATATTGTTATGTTGTGAAATCTTTATTTTTTCAAGTTAAACAAGTTAAGCCCATGAGCTTTTGTAACGAACCATTTATTGAATCCAATGTATTAGTTTTTAAACGACTCCTATAGAGGTCGTTCTCATATCTTGTGCTATTGATCTATGAAGTAATACCCCCGGAACATTATATTTCGCTGTGGCCCATTTTGGGGGTGTTACAGATTGGTATCTAGAGCCAAGGTTATAGAGAACCAGGTCAAATGTTTTTACTTGGTCTATAACCGTTTTCAAACATTGCGTCATTTAAAAGTTTTCAAAGGGACATACATACAAACAAGTAGTGTTGCATCTAGTTTGCATCTAGTATACATACTTACATGTCATGTATCATTTTAGCATTAGTTGAGTATACTAAGTGCTTACATAGGTTATATACGTGTTTATATTACATTACGTATATTACCAATGGTACTATATAATATACTCATACAAGTTTATATTATGGTTACAGATTTGCCATGTCATCAGACAACGCATCGTCCGCTGTTACCTATACATCCGTATCTTCTGATTCAAACGAACCATCATCATGGGGTATCCCACTCGTGAATACCGGCGAGCTTCTGGAGATGGACCCGTACGAGGAGGTTGCCCAACAAGGGCAGGCACACCCATTGTCACCTGCCTATGTACCTAACCTCATGGAATTGGATGAGCATGCACCAGTATATGTTCCGGAGCAAGAGCACCCAGAGTACCATGCACTATCAGATGATGACATTTAGGTCGAGGATCAGCCTTATGCTGATGATGCTTCACCGACTGCTAAGTCACCTGGATACATTGCTGACTCGGATTCGATAGAGGAGGATACTGATGAGGATTCTATTGATTATCCAGATGAGCCCGAGGATGGCGAGGAGGATGGCGATGAGGATCCCAAAGAGGATCCTAGTGAAGAGCATGAGCCCAAGGATGACGACGATAATGATGATACAGATGATGAGGATGAGGATGAGGAGCACCTAGCTCTGGCTGATTCTTCTATGGTACCTATTGTTGACCCTGTTCCCTTAGCTAGGGATACAGAGGCATTTGAGACTGATAAGTCTGCACCTACACCTAGATCACCTCAAACTATGGTCCCTTTTTCTCATACACGTCTCTGTAGGGCATGGAAGACTATCCGACTTGAGCCACCTATGTCAGCATCTATGGAGGCACGCATTACTAAGCATGATGCCGCACCTATACCACCCATCAGTCCTACATATGATCAGGCACCATTGGGTCATAGGGCAGCCATGATCCGTATAAGAGATGACATCCCCGAGGAAGACATGCCACCTCGAAGGAGATTTGTACTTACTACTCCCCCACATAGGTGTGATGTAGCAGAGAGTTCTGCTGCTGCTACTAGAGCACCTAGACATCAGTATGATTTTGTTGATACTATTGTGGCGGGATAAGGTTTGATTCGTAGTCCTGGTCATGATGCTCGAACTATTGCTAGAGCTGCTGACAGAGCAGAGGATGTTGGTTATGTTAGATCTTTACAGGCTTCTAAGCAAAGGATGATGACTTTCATTAAGGAAGTTAACTTGAGCAGCTACCAGGCACAGGTTCGCAGGCAAGAGAGTGAGGATTTCTATACACATCTGCATGACGCTCAGACTGACCGCAGAGATATTAGACTAGAGATTGATGTAGTGAGAGGCCAAAGGACCGCTTACGAGATAGAGTTGCATGAGGTACGTCAGGCTTACCTTAGTTCCGAGGCTCGGAACAGGGCATTATTGGCGCGACTTGAGACACTGGAGAGTCACATGAGTTATATGGAGTGGCAGCGCCAAAGAGCTGAGGATGATGCAGTCAGACAGATGATACGTACCCATGTACTAGAGGCTAGAGCTCAGATTGATACGGTGGAGGACACCGGCAGAGTAGCTGTTAGTTATACTTTTCATTTCTAGCTATCTTGTATAGTCTATTAAGTTTTATGGGTAACTCCC